>CATIWR010475377.1:0-11324 GCA_949677035.1 Omphalea diandra | reverse complement strand
TATATATATATATATATATATATACCTTTGAGGTAGAAAAAAAGAAGAGAAAAGGGAAAAAAGGGAAAAAGAAGGAAAAGACAAAAAGAAAAAAGAAAAAAAAAAAGAAGAGGATTGCCCCTCTAAAAATAGGAAAAGGATGAAGAAAATAAGCCTTGTTGAAATACTAGAAAAACTAGTTCAAAAGACAAAACTTGCAGAAGTTATCCTAAACACTTGTCACATAAGCCATTGAGGCGCAATTTACTCGACACCTATCAGAATGACTACCAAAACACAATTTCACCATTAGTACCTGCCTGAGGACTATTGAAGCACATGTGTTTTTGAAACCTATCAAAATAATTATTATATAATAGTTTTACCTTCAATGCTTGCCAGAGGGATATTGAAGCATAATTTCAAGTTCTAGTACCTGCTAGAGGGTTGCTATAATACAGTTTCACTTTTAGTACTTGCTAGAGGGTTGTTGAAGCAAAATTTACTCTCTATACCTACCAGAAGGTTTATTAGAGCATAGTTTTAGTACCTACCAATGGGTTGTTGAAGTAATGTTCACTCTTGAAGTCTGTCAAAAGAGCTACTAGAGTATAGTTTCATTTTCAGCAGTTGCTAGAAGGCTACTTAAGCAAAATTGAATCCCAGTATCTACTCAAGGGCTGTTGGAAGAAAGAATTTAACCATGGTACTTACGAAAGGGCAGTCAGGAAGTTTGGTACTTACTAGAGGGCTGTCAAGAACCTTAGTACTTGCTAAAAGAGCTGCTAAGAAGTACTTACTAGAGGGCTGTCAAGAACCTTAGTACTTGCTAAAAGAGCTGCTAAGAAAATTATATCCGTATATATCCTTTTTCTAAGATTTACATTCACAAGTTATGCTTTGTTATGCCTTGTCCAATGCTCATTTCTCAAATGTCATTTTAAAGCCCTACAAAGCAAGGGGTAAACTGGAAGAACTAGATTTTGGGTCCTTAAGATGCAAGCCCAATGATGAAAAACTACTTGATTTTTCCCTCTAAGAGTAAGGAAAACAATACCTAAAGAGAGGACAAAAGTTTAGGAAAAGCTTTGAATTCAACTCACCTTCCATTCAATCAAAACATTAAAAACCACTTAAAGAAGGAATAGTTGATTGGATAACCAACTTTAAAGATCTATACAACCTCTTGAATGGTTGTGCATACATTCCTTTAAACCCCAACAATAAGAAGGTTTTAGAACAATCAGCCATCAGGCCCTAAAGGGCTATACAACCATCCCTAAATTTGTATAAACAACCCTAGGGTTGTATAAACAACTTTCAAACTCTAATCTTTATAATTTTTCTTGTTTTTATCTATGTAATGCCTAGAATAAGATTTAATCTAAGCCACTAAGCTTAGTTATACCCATTCTGCCATTATAAAAGCCCCTTCTCATTGAAGGAGAGGGGGAAGCTTTTAAAAACCCTAACAAAACTCTAAAATCATTTCTCAAACCCTAAAAGGCTTCACCTACATAGAAATCATAAAACTGTAATGTAAACACCAAGTATCCAAGGTAAAAACCAAGTATTTATTGTATACTTAGCATTGATTTCCCTTGCATTTGAAGGAAGTTATCTCATATCAAAGTGCTTCTAAGGGTAAGAAATTAATAAATGGGGCATCCAAGGACCTATCTCCTTCCCCCTTCTTCTTCTATTTTCATCTTTTATTTTTAGTTTTTAGCAGTCATAAAAGGTTGTACAGACAATTCTTTATCTATGTAGACCTTTTAAAGGGTTATATAGACCACTAGTTGATCTGTACAACTCTCTTTCATTGCTTACAACATCATTTGGCTAACTTTGTCTTATGTGTTTCTTTTGAGTTTTTCTTTATTCTGTTATGGTTTTATAAGCCTCTCACAACAAAAATGAGGGTAGGTTTCTAATCCTACGACCTTCATTCTTCATTTTTTGAGGCAATGATCATAAAAAAAAAAAAAGGGTTTTAGCTTTTTTGGTTTGCCTCTTCTATGTTTTATTTACTTTATTTCCATGGCTTGGGAGCATTTGACCATGGGTGAATATGAAAGGTGGAAGATTTGTTACCCTATGATCCTTTTTGGTTTGAGTGGTTATTTATGATGTGTGCTAGTGTTTTAGGTTATTCCACCATTGAAGGAGAAGATAAACTAGTCCTTTTTCATGTCTAATTTGCGTCTCCATTTTCCTTGCTTAGCTTTAGTGGTTATAGACACAAACAGAGGAGGGTTTGTAGCCTAAGGATCCCATTTTTCTCCTTATTTTCATGAGTTGGTTGATGATTTGGGGACTAGGCTTTATAGGCATTGTGAATGTCTTTCCACCTTCCTTAGCATTCTAGCTTTTACCAATGGCTAGGGGTACTTTAATTGATGCCTTAACATAGTGTGCTCTTTTAGAACTCCTTGGGAGAGGATTTAAAATCCTATGATCTAGATTTGCATCCTTAACATCTTACCTAATGCCCTTGGGCTTCCATTTGTAACATTATCATCTCATGCTCCATGTATTAATGTTATTATTTTACCTTTACTATTGTTTATGCTTATATTTTGTTTAACATGTCTAATGATGGACATGGAAATAGTTTAGACTCCCTAACTTGACCTTTAACATGGTGATATGCAATGGAAATTAAAGAACTAAATAAGCTAGATCTCTTAGAGACTAATGCTCTTTCTTTTATGGGTTAAAGGTACATTCAATGCATATTTTATGATCATTTGAATGTTTACATGATAACCCCCATTTATGCTTATATATGTACCCCCTCCTCATGGTGAATACTTGTAATATTTGAATATTATGAACAACTGCAAAACATGCTAGAAGAATGTTCTATGATCATTTAATATAGAAAAATTAAATAATATGACTAATGTTGAAATTGTGAACCAAAGATATCCAAAGGTTGGATCTTAAAATTTGAGCAATTTGGGGGTGCCTAACCTCTTTTCCCCACCATACCTAATTTTTGAACTTGATCTCTGATGGGGGAGAGATGGATATCCTTCTAGATTGACTTATTAGGCTCAAAATATTTTTTCTCCCAAAATTTTATCCCAACCAAAGTTGGATGGTGACTCCATTTAAGTTAGGGATGAAACTAAAGTATCATCCCATATTTGCCCCTATTGGTATTCGATTTTTATTAAGGGTTTCTATCCATCGTTAAGCCCTTCTAAGGATCCCCCAATGATCTAAACGTACATCATACAAAAGGGTTGTACCAATGTATGACCTTTATCCTCTTGACCCCCTGATGGTCAATAAAAGGTTAAGAGTTGATAATGAGGTTCAACTTGTTTGAGCGCAGTCACAAAATTGAGGCGTTTATAGTTGTTATCCTCTTTAAGTGACTTTTAACAATTTTTAGTGTAATTTGGTCCTCTCATTGAAGACGTCATAATCAAATCGTAGATATAACATAATGCCTATTCTATATATTGGTTTGATTATATTAAGTTTCTTCTTAGCTATTTTACTTCGCAATGATCATATCATTTTGCCTTGGTCGAAGATTTCATAGTCAATACTAGAAGACAACTAGTGGGATGTATAATAAATGCTTAGGTTAGTCAATCCTATCATGGATACTCATTATCTCCATCAAGTTTATGTTCTACCTAAAATATGCTTATCAATAATCCTTGATTAGGATAACTAAAATCATAAATCAAAGCATATGAATTTCTTAACAAGATATTATAGTGTTCTCAAGTCAAAGGACTAGTTACATACCATTCATAAGAGTAAACCATAGACATATGTAGTGGTCCCTATGATTAATTATTAAAGGTCGTTTAGTGTACTTATTCTCTAACAAACACCTATATGTATGCCTTAAGTATTTTGCATACTTCTACTATAAGATCAATAGGTTTCTTAACCCTCAAGGAAAGAATATACATATGCTAATCTCAACATAATTATTAATGTTCAGTCTTAATAGTACATTGACTAAGAACATTTAGAAATGATACTTTGATGCACTAGATATCCTAAGCTTCCTTTTTTAAAGCATGTGTATTTTTAGAACTTCATCTTAAGTCTTATATAAAGGATTAAATAAACATATCATACAAATATCAATATATCAAAAGATGACTATGCCTATATAACTAAAATGCCAATGATACATGATGCATATCAAATACATGGCATAGCCAAACAATTTGCTATTAGGGCATATACTAACATTACATCCATTACATAAGACAAGTTCTTAACTTAAATTACATCATTCATATATAAAAAAAACTATAGTTCTTCACTTGATATTCCAATTTCTTCTAGACTTGAGATATTACTAAGATAGGGAATGATTATCTCAAACTCAACAGGCATACAACCATGAAATATACATACATGCTCCTAGGGGTGATTGGTTCTAGTTATGGACTAATTATTTGAAATTTTTTGAAATTGGGCGGAAAACTTATTACTTAAAAAATGAAAGAATCGATACTGAAACGAAATAAAAAAATAATTTATCTCGAATTGAACTGATTTTTGGTTTGGTCCAGTTCAGTTATTCAGATATTTCAAATCTTTTTTCTTAAAAATTAAATTTATAAAGAATAGAGTTTATATATATATATATATATATATATATATATATATATATATATATATATATTAAATGCATTTGTAATTAAAAAATAAATATATGCATATGTGTTTAAAAATTAAAATTACAAAAAAATAGTTTGTAGATATATTAAAAATTAAATTTATAAAAAATAGAATTTGTACATATATATGCATATATACATAAGTATTTAAAAATTAAATTCATATGTAATTAGAAATAAATACATGTATGCATATGTATTTAAAAATTAAAATTACAAAAAATTAGTTTATGTATATACACACATATTGGTTCTGGATAATGGTTCGGATCGATCTAGTTCAATTTGATTATTAGACAAGATAAAACTTAATAACTGGTATCATCTTGAATTATTATTACGGTTCGAATGATTTGCTTATTTTCGATTCTATTTAATCACTTTAGTTCGGCATATTTAGGATTTGTGCTCACCCCTACATAGTCCTTAACTTTCTATTTGGATCATACACTATATATGGGGGGAAAAAATAATTTATACATAACAAATATATGATAGTCCAAGTCATTGATTTGCCTTAGGCTATAAGAAACTCCTCTTCATCTAATGTTTTATCCTTAACTAAATGAGGGTGGTGACCTCCAACTTAAGCTAACTTAACTTTCTAATCTTATGGTAATGGAATTAATCTCAAACTCAAGCCAACTAGCATGCTTTAACTTAGCATATATTATTAGGGGTGGGCATTGGGTTCAAATAGAATTGAATCAAATTGACTAAAAAAAAAATAAAAATCAAATTTCAATAATTTTTTAAACTATTTTTAATATAAATAATAAATCTTATAATATATTTTAAAATATTTTTAATGTAAATAATAATTCTTATAATATATTTTAAATTATTTTATATAAATAATATGTTTTTAATAGATTTGTATATATTTTTTTAATGTAAATAATGAATTTTAAATAGGGTTGAATCATTTTAGTTTGATTTAATATATGTACAACCTAATTTAATTTAAAATAAATTCAATCAGTTTGGTTCAACTAAAATTTTTTACCTAAAAATTGAAACAAATTGAATTAACTAATTTTTTTTTTAAAAATCAAATCAAATTAAAATTATATTTAAATCAAATTGAACAAATCAAATCAGTTTAGTTTGATCAATTTTTTTCACTTTCACCAAATACAGGCCACCCTTATATATTATATCATCATTGTACTTATCATGATTGATCATGAACTAAATGGCAAATCAAATCATCTTTAGTAACTGCCAACACATCTTAACTTAATATGCACTTATAATTTGTCTAATACATTTCAAATGCAAGTGACCATTTCCATACAATTTATCTTTAACTCACTTAGTTTTATGTTCATATGATGCATGTATGCAAAGAAATGGAGGGGGAAGTGGTTGAATGCCACAGTAATTAATATTTACTTCTAAGCAAACAAAAAAAAAAAAAAAAAAGACTTAGATCTTCAAGATAGATTTCTTGGCTTTGTCTTTTCTCTGGTTCGTCTAGAAACACATCATCATCATAATCATCATTGACAATCCAATAAGAAAATGGGATAGAATTCTTAAACTCTCAACTAAACCTTAGGTGCCTCTTATGACTCTTAAATTTCTAGATATTCTGTAATAAACTCATAACCTAAATAATTCTAGAATATGAAATATTAATTTCAATGACTAGTAAAATGGTCAAAATCCCATATTAGTTCTTGAAGAGATCCAAGCACTAACCGAAGTAAAACCTAAGTTGCATGTAAAGTTTTCAACCATAAATCACCCCAAAACATGCTAAAAATAAGTTAATAATATTACTTGATTGATGATGAGGCTGTGAAATGCGTTTTCTTAAGCTTGAAGAATGGAATAACAACCCTTAGGATCTTGGCAAAATCACCTAGATTTGAAAGAAAAATTGATAGATCAAGTAAATCTCTTATTGAATTTAATAGGTCTAGCGTTTGATAAGGCGTTCGAAGTGTGGAAAGCTCAAAGTGAGTCAAGTTTAAAAAATGAATATAAAAATAGTCCCTTATTTAGGCATCAGGCTGCCACAAACATGACAAGTTTCTATAGTCATGGCAAAGGGGTGTGCCATGGTCGTGTCAATTCAACATGGTCATATTGCTTAGCTTCCCCTTGCCACTAACATGGCCAATTCCTCTAGAATTGCTTGTGGCATCTTTGATGTGTCATAGCCATGTCCATTTGTAGGGTTAATTTTCATTAATTAAATGTTGAATTATTCTATCCAAACTACCATAACTCAATTATAATATATCAAACATCTCTAAAACACATCAAAGAATACAAGTACATGCAAAAGCAACATTAAAGTCATCCTTCAGGCAAATATAGCATATGCATATGATCAAGACATATTCAAATATTTTAATTATTTTTCTAAAAAGTGTACCAATATTATATTTGATTCACTCTCTAAAGATATGTGTACAATCTTAAAAGTTTTTAGTTTTTTACATAAATTCATTGGGTAAAATCTTAAAAAATAAGATTTTTATTTCTTTGTTAAAATATTATGGGATTGCTTGTCCCTTGTTTTCAAAACTATTTTCCTTATTTTCAAAAATATCTCCCAACCACCCAGGAGAACTAGGGTTTCATGTTTCAATTGGACGAAAAATATTAGTCTAGAATGGCGAATTAGAGTCAAGATTTTCTCAGTTGAACAAATCAAAAGAACAAAAGGGACAAGCTTATAGCAGAAGTTGAAAATTCATGTTGCTATTCGTTTTTAATGCAACTATTGTTGCTTTGTTTTTTCTATGTTATTTTATTATATTTTTTCTGTATTTCTACTTGAGGATCCTATGTTGCTAGCATATGTGTGTGCGTGTGTTTCGTTGATATTTTTACTATCGCGAATAGTAAAAATATGCTTTCAGGGGCTGTGGATGGTGGTATTAGTGACAGAGATGGCCCATCTTATTGGATTGCTTGTGCTACAAACAATTTTAAAATAAAGGTTGATGATAATTTCTTTTTGAAATTGAAATTTTTTTTAAGCAAAATAGACATTCTCGATGAAAATTTTGAAATTTCTTTTTGATAGGGATTAGATGAAATGAAAGATTTGAAATTTGACAGTCGATTTTAGGAATGAGGCTAAAATTGATATTTAAAACATATATATATATATATATATATATATATATATATATATATATACACACACACACACACACACACACACACACACTTGACATTTATATAAACTTTATTCAATAGAAAAATTATAATTTTATAAAGAGAAATTACATTTTATAAAAAATATTTTAAATTATTAATTGATTTCATTTATTATAATTTTTAGATTTAGAATGGGAAAATATAGAGGGAGAAGGGGAAGAGAAACATTCTTTCTCAAAATAAATTTAAAAAATGAAAAAAAAAAACTCAAAAAAGCCTCAATAATAGATTACCTCATATGGTGTGTGGAATCCAATAATTCTGATAATCACATGTTCATATTACTAATTACCCATTAAAAAACACTTAAACCACAGAAAGAACCAGAACAGGTAAATAAACCAATTGACGAAAAATGAAAGAACAAGACGACAAACCACAGAAAGAACTCGAACAGGTAAAGAACTCAATTGAAGAGCAATGAAAGAACAAGACGACAAAAGCAGAATCACAATCAGCAGCCAATGAGCAAATTAAACCACATAAAAAATATTTAAAAATTTGAAGAGAAAACCCAAAAAACAAAAAACAACTCGTAATATAAATGAGGCCACGTGTAGATAATCAAATTCATAAGCGCAGAGCAAGTGAAGGAAGAAAGCAGCTCCAGAATCCAATAAATATCAAACAGTTGTGGTACACACTAGAAAAACTACGCAATCGTAATGGCTGGGCAATCGAGAAAATGGATGATAGTGGTGGCCACCATATGGATTCAAGCATTCACAGGGACGAATTTCGATTTCTCGGTATATTCGTCGGACTTGAAATCGGTTCTGGGCATTTCTCAGGTGCAATTGAATTACTTAGCAGTTGCTTCTGATCTTGGGAAGGTTTTTGGCTGGTCTTCAGGAGTGGCTTTGTTGTATCTACCACTGTGGACTGTTCTGTTCATGGCCGCTTTTATGGGTTTCTTTGGTTATGGAATTCAATGGCTTGTCATAAAGGAAGTCATCACTCTGCCTTATTTCCTGGTATGCTTCCTTTTTCCCTGTCGCAGCAACTTGTTTTTGTTTACATTTTTACTCAGCTTTTCGTGGTGCAATCATATAGAATTGTTTGTTGCCCCAAATTTTCCGTGGATCATGATCTTCTATATGATCCTGATTTCTCCACCAATTAACCTATATATTTTTCTGCTCTTATTCTTTATCACCTGGATCGGATCTTGAGTGCGACACTTATGAAATTGATTTGTGAATGTATCGTATATATATATATATATATATATATATATATATATATATAAAATGTACTTTTAAGAGTTCGAAAAAAAAATTGAAATTAATTCTTGCTTTTTCGTTCAAATAAAAGAAAATAAAAGAAAATAAAGAAACTGAAAAGGAAAATGAATAAAAACCCAAAACTATAGTCTAGTATGACCTCAGTAACTGTTCCTAAAATGAGTTTTTTCTCCATACAATTTCTATCTCAATGCTGCTATTGCCTTAGAACGGCAAGCTTCTAGTTGAAAAAAAAAATTAAAAAGAAAAGGCAGTAACAAGCTATTTTTATTGATACTAATTGTTACGTAAAAATTGTGTACTATTCAAATCCCAGGAATTCTAGTACTGGAAATACAATTTCGTAATATTATTGAGATGCTCATTATTAAATTTAAGTCTTAACGATTTCTTTTGTGGGTCAAACCAATTTGTCATTTATGAAATTCTCTGGAAATAGTAAAAAACCTATTTTACGTGTAATGGTACATAGGTGACTTCTGGTTTCGTTTCGTACCATTTTAAATGTCTGCCGAGTAAAATGGAAAGTTCAACTTCTCTTTTTGGTTTTCATTTTCTCATTCTTTTTACCAAAGGGGGAAAAATAGCATTAGACTGGCGCATGGACAGATGGGTTCCAATCAAATCAAATTGTGGCTATTTAATAACACAATTCTGTGTTTAAAATTAAAATTGTAAATTTAATAACTTTATTTTCTATTAAAAAGTTTAATTCAGTTAAAATTCTCTTAAAATAATAAATTAAAATTTAAAATTATCACTTAATAGACTCGATTAATATATAGTAAAAGATTATTAAATAAATTAATTAAATGCAACTCTTAATTTTCAATTCATATCAAATAATTATATAATTAAAAATTTTAGTCTTTAAATTATTAAATATTTAAAATTCATTTTTTAAATTTTTAGCACTTAATTATCAGTTTTATCAAACATCACTTTAAATAAAAATTTTTAAAGTTAGATCAATTTTGAATTAAATATTTCTCAATGAGTTTGTGTCAATTTATTTTGAATTTTAGGTGAGTTATCAAGTTAATTATAAAAAAATTCAAATCATTTTTTAGATATTGAGTACGGTCAAGTCAGAACAATCATGATTTAAACCTTTTTAAAATAAAAAAATATTATTTTGCTTTTAAATAAAATTAAATATTTTTAATAATTTAAATCAAATTATTTGGAGCAATGATCCGTGAGTGGTGTTATTTTAAATTCTTAAATTGATTCATGAATTGAGTCAAATTTAATTTTAAAATTTTAAATTATTTTAGGTTATTTTGATTTTTTTTTGTAAAATAAGTTGAATTCAAATTTCTTTTTTCTCATTAAATTTGAGTTAAAATTTTGAATCAGGTTAAAAAGTTGACTCTTAAAATTTTGAATCAGGTTAAAAAGTTGAGTCTAAGTAACATGGAAGGATTTAAACCTTAGTGCCTTGTTTTTGACAGATTTTGATGCACAGGGGTTTCCATTATTCAATTCAAATTGGTATAACAAATCGAGCCAAGTTCGAAAATAACCAGTTTGGTATCAGAATTTTTTTACGAGATTTTAAAAATATTTGACATTATTATTTTTGAAGTTCATTTTTGTTTGTTCAATTATAATATTTTTAAGTTTTGAAATTGTTTTCAGTTATATAAAAATAATTTAATTTTTTTTTAAGTTCTTGCCCAGATATCGAAACCTTTAAAAATAACCAATTATATAAAAAATTGATCAAAATTGTGTTAATAATATCCATAATCAAAATAAAGTTGAGAGATTTACATCATTTGTCGAAATTATTATCATTTTTACCTTAAAAAATTATATATTTTAAAATTTATAATTAACTAAAATTTAAAATAGAGTAATTTCAATTGATTTTGATTCTTATAAGTAATTTTATAACATAAATGATAGTAATATGATAGCAACTTTAGCAAGTGATATAAATCTCTCATCTAAAGTTTAATCTTGGCACAATTGATGCACATTTAATAAATTTTGAGTATAATTGACTATTTCAAGAGATTCAGATATAATAATATAAAAAAATAAATTTGAGTTTTTTCTTATCATTAAACCTGTATTTTTAATCTAATTCAGTAGCTAGCTTCTTTCAAAATTAATTTTTTAACTCTCAAAAATTATATTAGAAAAATCTAATCTCAATTAACAAAGCAAAATTCTTTTAACATCTATATATATATATATATATATATATATATATATATATATATATATATATATATATATATATATATATATA
>CATIWR010475198.1:0-44696 GCA_949677035.1 Omphalea diandra | reverse complement strand
AAACCTTTGGTCCACTTGATGAGTATTCCAGAGTCAATGGACGTTTGCTTTACCGGAAAAGAAAATGTGAATCCAATCTCCCTTTTCCTACCATGTGGCAGGTGAAATTTCCCACCTTCTTGTTGTGCAAATTTAGCCAATTCAGACGCAATAAAATCAAAAAGTTCCTGCAATAATACAACTAATTAAAACAGTTTTTAATTATGAGCAAACAAAATTAATGAATATACCTCGAAAAATCATAAAAACAGACCTCAGAAGTAGCAAACATGAGACCCTGAGGAATAGAAACTTGCTCAAATTCAGTGGCGATCACTCGCTCTTCTTTTCCACCTAATTGCACTCTTAGCACCCGGAAATTTGTTCCCCCAAGATCCAACGCATAAAACAATCCTTTCTCATTCCTTTCCAGCAAAAAAATTCTCTTTATTTTTTTAAATGCACTACACACACACACAAGAAAACAAACTTTGCGTTTGGAAGTAGTACCCGGTAGGTAAGCTATCAACGTGGCTGAGTATCATCTTAAGATCGCTAGCGCCATCAGCAGCAAGTCCGGCGAGCATATCAGCGGCCATGGCGTCCGCCACGTGGCGAAGGACAGGCAATGGAGTTGCGCAGTCCTTGTGTAACTTGGTGAGGATGGGAGATACTGAAACGACGTTAGATCGGAGGGCCATCCTTACTGTTCGCAAACCAACCCGCCGAGATCGCGACACATTAAATGATCCGACGGAAGGTAAGTTGGTAGTGGCAACCGACATTGTTTCAAATGAGTGGTGGGAGGATCACAGAATGTGAAGGAAAAAGGAAAATGAAAATTGCGCGGTTGAGACAGAGACTGAGAAAACATGGTGCCTGTGGAGCCTTTTGTCTCTTTGTTTCTTGACGGGAAGGTTTCAACAAATAGGTCATGATTATGAGTTTTAGTATAATAATAATAATAATAATTTTCTGTTGAAGATGGGTTTTGGCGTTGCTTTTTCTTTTTTCCTTGGTAAAAAAAAAAGGATCAACACTTTACTTTCGGGTTCTATTTTCTTTTATTAGCTAAAAAAAAACTAATTTGGGTATTTTTTTTAAGGAATCAAAGCTATTTATTTGCGTTTGGACAAAGCTGGGGCGGACAACACGATGAATGACGCGACAGTGTTCCGTTCTTCTTTGGATAATCCGACCAAATCAAATGTTTTTGGTCTATGGTTGGGCTTTCTAACGTTGGATTTGGTACAGGGTATCCCTCAGTTGCTTTTGGTGTTGGCATTCGTTTGCTTTTCCACTTCCTTTTTTATGTATAACAAACCGGCAATTAAGTAAATTATTGGGCCCTCGAAGCCCTTTCACGGCCAGTGGCAGTGATCTTATGCTTTCCCCAACTTAGTCGGCATTTGGAAGTGTGATTTTAATGGGCATTTTGGAAGTGTACTGTGCATTGGGCTCATCTCAAAATGGAGAATAGGTAGGCCACCATAGACAAGCTTGAAGTCTACTGACTGTCCCTAGCTATCCACTGATGAAGTTTTGTCTCCATTTAACATGTCATAAATTATTTATAGACTCTTAATGAATCAAGAATAATATATATTGATATTTAATTATATATATATATATATATATTTAATTTTGATAGTATATAATATATGAATATTAATTTTTGTACGTATATTAGTTTTAAAATATGCACAGTAAAATCTGTAATTCCAGATATAGGAATTGCTACCATGCAGCTTATTGCACTTCACCGCCGGGTCACATGCAACTTATTTTTTAAGGTTGTCCTCTCAACATTTGTTGGATGACTGATACAGTGAATACTATTAAACTCGATATGTATTAATTGTTCTGTTTATCAATATATCTTCATATTTTTGGTAAATAATAAATAATCATTTCTAGATTAAAAAAACAAAACATTAAATCAATAAATCATCTGAATATATAACGCAGAAAAAATTATTTATGATCACTTTATATATTCACTTAATAATATAAAATTATTATTTAATAAATTTACTATTACATTTTTTAAATATAAAATATTCATATTTATTTAATATAAAATAAATATAAATATTATAATAAGTTTTTCAATAACAGGGGCCCACCAAGAGTGAAAACTGAGAAAGTAGGGCCTTGTGATTGGTTGGATGGATATTGGTGAACAGTCCCTCTCTAAATATTGGGCTGTTGGACTCAGTTTGGGACCAACAATTATAAGACCGAAACCATCCACCAGTACCACTTGCACTACCCTCACCGGCTTCACATTCTAAATTATATAACAGAAAGAATTTCCAGTGAAGTGGACGCGAAGCAACGAAGCTCCAAACATCTTTCTTTGTTATGTTATACCAAAGTCACTCGTAGCTGCTTCTAACCACCCTGCACCCTGTCTCTTTCTATCTAAATACTCAAATCCAAATAAAACATTTTTGCTGGTTCCCAACCTTTCTTAATTTGTTTCACAAGATGGATAGTGAAGAGAGAGTCGTGGTATCAATGAAGAGGGCAGAGATAGATACTCAAGCCCCATTCCGCTCTGTTAAAGAGGCTGTTTCTTTGTTTGGTGAGAAAGTTTTGGCCGGAGAGGTCTATTCTACCAAGCTCAAAGAGGTATTTTGAAGCTCTGTTACATTGGATTATTTTGATTTCTCCCTTAGTTCAATTTATTCTCCCTTTTTTTTTTCCCCCAATTATGATGCAACTTTGTACTGGATTTTTAATTTATTTGTGGTGTGAGCATTCATCTTTTAACTGTCCATCGACCATTTGTGTTCAATTTTGACATTATACGTATAATGCTGATATGAACCCAGTAGATAAAATACTTTTCATGTGTTATATGTTAATTGGTTGGGATGGAATTAAAGGTTTACTTTTATTTTTAGGAGGGTAATTAAGGGTTTCTTGATGGGTTGATATATGACTTTAAATTCTACTCTTCTGTTTGCATGCGTTGGAAGGAATAAAGTTGAAAACTTGGAGACTCTTTTTTAAATATTTAATCAGTAGGATAAGAATCCATCTGTTTTGCCTTCAATAAAGAGCAAAGTTTGTGTGTTCTCACCTATTCATTTATACGCTTAGATGCGCATTGGAACAATTGAAAATGAGCAGGGTTCTTCTTCCGAGCTTGGAACAGCGACAGCTGAGTTAGAGGAGACAAAACAGAGCCTTGAGAAAGCTAAAGAAGAAAGCATGATTATGGCAAATTGCTTAACTTCTCTTAAACAAGAACTGGAAAGAACAAAGCGAGAGCTCCAACAAATGAAAGCACGTGAGGCAGAAGTGGAGTCTGAAATTGAAGATGTGAAAGTTGTTGAAGACTCATCAACAAAATTTGAAGAGAAAATGCATTCTAAAAAATTAGAAGGCATTGAATTCCAAAAGAAAAGATATGTATCCTTTGCAAATCCTCCCTCCATGACTCAAGTTAGGATCCCACCAGGCCTTGAAGCACTTGAGAGACACCCTTCTCTTAGAAAAAAGAAGAAGAAGCCATTGATCCCTCTAATTGGAGGGATTTTCTCCAAGAAAAAAGCAGGTCAAAAGCTCAATTCCCCATGAATTCCCATGAGCTGCATAGTATACACTTTAATTAAAAATAATAATGAAAATGAATGTATGATCACTATTACCTCACAAAATTTTCTTGTTCTTTTTTGTCAGTAGTTGGTGTAGTTCTGCCTGTAAAGTCAGCCTCCCCAAGTAAGATTTATGGGCAGAATAATTGTGAGAAAACAAATTTATGTAATGAAATCATTTTGGTTCCTTAAATTGAATATTAACTGAAAGTGAATATGCGCTATTGTTATTTCAACTTTACATGAAGCTCATTAGATAAAACACTGCCACTTCTACTCTACGTAGAAACAACAAACACAAAATCCCAAGACAGGAAATAAGTTAGCAACTACAAATTTCATTATGCAATGAGGATATATATATATATAAACAAATAAATAAATAAAAGCAATAAAAAATGTATTAAGATGTGAAAATTTATAATTTTAACTGGTATAATAATATGATACGAGCATAACCAATGTGGGCTGGATCTCCAAAGGCAATAGGAAGTCTCATAGGATAATCAATCGTGCATACAGAGAAGCCAACATGGCAGCGGGTTGCATGGCAACACTACTTTTGAGTTATTTTCTAAAAATTATTGGGTGAAGTTGATTCCAACTAAGATTATGAATTTTTTTATTATATATCAAATATGTGAAATTAAATTAGGTATACATAATCATGTACAAAATATATGAACTAATTAATTATAGATAACTATAATTAGATGATTTATATTTAATATCTAACTTAATAAATTTTTAACAAATAATGTCACAGGTTAGATAAAAAATAATAGCACATGTCAAATACATAATGAAAGTTCATAATCTTAGTTGACGAACTGAATTTACTTAAAAAATATTTGTTATTATAACGACAAATATATGTATTCTTTTTTAATTAAGTTTTAATTTTAAAATAAACAATAATTTCAATCACTTTGACAAATTAACAATAAATTTAATTTTATAAATTTTTTTGTTAATTTAGTAACATTATTTTATTGCTATTTTAATTAGCAATGAGCGAAATAATAATAAAAAATTCTTTGTTATTAGAAATGAAATTTTACTAATTTGTGTAATTTTTGTAGTGATATATTTTCATCTTAATTTTAATTATATATAATTTGATTAGTTTTAAATATAATAAACTATTTTGAAAATATAGCTGTGAAAAATCGAAATAGTTTTTTTCTTTCGTTTTTATTGGATTTTTTTGAAAATGCTTACCACACGCTTAGATAATAGATATTGCCTCCGTCATTTACCTTTTTCTATGGTCCTATATTCGGAAAGCCCGATGAATTTGAGGCCTCACAGATCAACCACTCTAAGGTTGAAGGCCATAGGAGTTGTCATGTATAACTTGACCCAACTGGGGGGAGGCTGTTTTTAACAGCCGAGTCAGGTGGGAACGAGTTGCCGATTATCTAGTGAAACCCATCATTATAATTTGATTAAAAATTCATGTTCTAAGGTGGTTAACTGCACACCTCATCATTGCCGCACTCTCTTACGGGAGATTTAAAAAAAAAATCGCCCAATCACAACTGATCTAAAACTTGATTGAAATTTAATTAAAAACTCTGATTAAATAATTCAGCAATCTTGCTTTTAGCTTTATTTAAACAATTCAATTTTCAGTTTAATTTAAATTTAGAGAAAGAAAAGTGCAAGGCACAATTATATATACTTGTCTTACAAAATCATTATTTAAAGGGCCTCCACCCTTAATCATATCATGAACTCTTCTCAATCTCATCATTATGTTTTGCTTTTTCCAATTTTACTTTTTCTTAATTTCCATACCCTTTTCTGCCTCCCAAAGTTCCAGTTCTCTTGTGCCTAATTCTCTCGTTGGGTCTTTAAATTTATATACATGAACAAACCAGCCAAAGCTTGAGATTTTTTTTTTTTTTTACTTTTTTGGACCACATAAGAACATCAAAATTAAAATTGATCACATTTATTGGTTTTAGAATTGGTAACTAATCAGAAGCTCAGCTTTTAGACACACCTAATCCAATGATTAAGGATATATGCTTTCTAATTACAAGTATACACCCTTTGATCAACAGTAAATCTTTGGCATTTCTTTTGTGGGTCAGTGTTGAAAGGAGCTAATATCTATTAAAGCTTCCAATGACAGAATAAAATTAAACCACAAAACTCGAACCACATTCAACCCTTTTTAGGCAATGGGGTTACCAATCATGAATCATAGGATGTACAAAAGTCTGTTTGACCATTTTAATTGCATTGTTCATGTACAGTGTTCCTCTTCTACAACATCATTCCGTCTATTAAATGGTGTTTTTTTCCTTTGCATATGAAATATTATGGTAGATAAGAAATTTTCACTAGAATTTTGCTCTTTTTTTCTATCAAGAAAGTGAGTTGAATTAAAAAAAAAAATTCAATAGCTAGGTAGTTTGTTGAATAAACTTCATTAAACTCATGGGTCCACTGTGCAATACTTAAAGTGATGAGTGACTTGTAGGTTTTCTTAAACTAAGTTTAGTTAGCTGAAGCTAATCAAGAGAACCCAATAAACAAAGAGGGTTGTGAAGACAAGTGAAGCCCATACAAATGATTTAGGCACATGCATTCTAGGAAAAAAAAAATCCTTCATTCTGCAAGACATTGAAACTTCCAAAATAGAATAAAATCCAGTCTTTTTATATGAATCACAACACCCAAACGACATACTTACATTATAGCATTACACTTCCCGGAGGAGGGTATTTGTGAAATCAAAAAAAAAAAGAAAGAAAGAAAGAGAATATTATTCACGATGCTGCACAAGCCCCAAACAGATCATGAGAGCTTTGTTATACATGTAACACCAACTACTAATAGTACTCAACCCTTTCATCACCAACACCAAGTTCCTCAAACTAGCAACTTCAACTTCTCCACAATGAAACTTTTTAATCGGTTTCGTAAGATAATCATGCGGCTCTTGTTTTCTCTTCCATCTCGTACCTCTTCTTCTTCTTCTTCTTCTTCAGGGACGTCTAACAAGCAAAGAAACTACACGGCTGAGAGGTTTGATCCTCCAAAGACTTCATGCAGCTCTTATTACTCGTCCCATTCGCACTACAGTGAGGCCATAGCTGATTGCATTGAGTTCTTGAATAAGTCTTCTCGAGAAGGGGTTTTAGATGGTAGAAAATCTGATGCCATGGTTTAATATTTTATTTGTGCTGTTTTGAGTTTGATCTTTTAACCTTGGCTTTGAAGCAAATATAACGATGGATGGATATATACACGATCGAGCTCGATACTGTTGTGATGTACGTTGGATTTGATACTGTGCTACATTGTACATTTACAATCTTGAGCTTCATGAGGTTGATTATATGACAAATGTTTTTTTTTCTTGTACACTGAAAAAAAAAAATATTTTGTTCTCTCTCGTATTTTCTTTCGACTTTTTTGATGGGTTGATTAATTGTTTGTGGCTGTGATTCTTTTATGCAGCAATTGTTTCATGCAGTTGTCACAAAGGAAAATGGGCAGTTCAAACAAAAAATATCGCAAATAAAAATATTATAAATAAAAATCGTCTTACTGGGATTGAATTACAGTAAACTAATTTTTGGAGTTGAATAGTAAAGTTTTATTTTGTGAAAAATTAACAGATATATAAACAAGACTGTCAAATGGAACATGAAGGATGGCTGAAGCAAGTAGACTGAAACAATTTTGATGTAAAATTAATGTAATTGCCTTAGCGAAGCGCAACTTATATCCTGTAAACCAATACCCAGTAGCTTGTGTCTCCAGGCTCTACCAAAAACAGATACATCGCCTTAAAACCACGCGCAACGCATGCTCAAATAACAAGCAGCCGTTGGGTTCGTTGGAATAAACTGCCTGCTATCTGCTGGATAAAGGAAAATTAATTGAGACAATTCATGAGTTATTTAAAATTAGTCAAAAAAAAAAAAAATCCGAGTTTAATTTAAGAATTATAATTTATTGAGTTGAATTCAAATATCAAAGTACTCAATTTGAGAAAATCACAAACTTAATTGAATTTCAATATTTTTGTTATTCTATTTTTCAAATTTCAGTAAATTTGTTTAAATAATCAAATCCAATTGAAATAATATAAACTTTTAAATTCAATCAAATGTATTTAATTTTTTTTTTTTATATGAGAAGTCTAATTGAACATATTTGAGTATTTGAAGTATTACATCAAATAAAATTCAAGCTTGAAAAATAAAACTTAATTGAGTTTAAGTTGACTCGCAAAGTTTCAAGTTTTCTAATTCAACTGAACTTAATTTGATTATACGCTTTAATAGTCATATTATAGCTTTCCAAGCTAATTGCTTTGAAAATTTTATGACTTTTGAGCCTAATACCATAGACTAATTAAGTGAGATAAGTAAGCTAATAACAAAAACTAAAATCAAATGAATCTAAGTAATTGAATTCAACTTAATCATGTTGAGACTAATTCGACGTTTGATAATTTAATTAATTCAACTTTTTTTTTTGGGGTGGGGGGGGGGAGGGGTGGTGTGGTTAAAGTCCTTAACAGTCCCACTCCCAACCCAAAAAAAAAAAAAAGAGAATAATGGAGATAAGCCTCTTTATAAGCCGTTTAAACGTAAGCACTTTATAAACGAGATAGTTTAGTTGATCTTGCAAAATGGGACTGACATTTTAACAGACTAAAAGTAAACCAAAAGGAACAAAAGAAAGAAAAGTAGTCGACAAAGTTCACGAGTTTGCGGGCTTTTGGGTCATTAGACAGAATGCACGGGCCTCCAGAATGAAATGCAATGCGAGAGTGTAAACCTTCGTGAAGGCACTGAGCTAGACTTCAGTATTTAATGGGCCAAATGATTCTGTGTTGCAACCGACCCGATACTTCTTCTGTACTTGCATAAAACAGAGACCCAATAAAGTTTAGACTACACACAATACACCAATTCATATATTATTTAGATCCATGTTTCATCATAAATTTGAATGTATGTACATTTTAGGATTAATATATATATATATTTCAATATATATATAATTTAATATTGATATATATAAATTCAATGTATATATATTTCAATATTAATATATATAAAATTAAAGTTAAATGCACACGTGAATTTGAGTATATGAAACAACATCGACTCAGGTTCATGATTACAGCACAGAACACAGGCAATTGTTTTATTTCCCTGCCTTCACTTACTGACAATATGATGAAATGACTTGAACTCACAATTCTTCACCATCCACAAAATTGAGAGAGCAATTGCCAATTAGACTGCAACATAAAGTGAATTTTGCTCCTCTGCAGTAAATAACGCACTTTCAATCTTCAGGAACAAAACATTTGCAATATCTCTGTTTTTTTTTTTTTTTTTTTTTTTCTCTTTTGTAATGTATGAAGGCAAAATCTCAAATTCAAATATGCAAATGTGATTATAAATAACTCCACTAACATTATAAAATAACTAAAACAGGATTTCAATTAGAAAATCATCAAATTAATACATACCCATCCACAAAGTAACATCAACATTAATACATACCCATCCACAAAGTAACATCAACATTAATCAGTATATCAGAGTAACCTGCTTTTCTTGTATACATGTTTCAGTTCCACTTTCCATTAACATTTGTCAAACAAAAAGAATGATTCGGTTAACATTTAATCATAGATTACACATTTGTTGAAATACGCATAAGCTGCTTTATTTTTTTTTCTAGGGGTTCATTACACATAGGCTATTACCTCCGAATCAAATCAAGCATTTTATTTCCCTTCTGTCGAATTTGAATTGCTTTATTGAACTGCTAAACACTGCAAGTCACCAGTGACATATAT
Source organism: Omphalea diandra (assembly GCA_949677035.1). Lineage (NCBI taxonomy): Eukaryota > Viridiplantae > Streptophyta > Magnoliopsida > Malpighiales > Euphorbiaceae > Omphalea > Omphalea diandra. Next base: position 35,270 of record CATIWR010475198.1, on the reverse strand, counting down.
ATGGTGCATCTAATGGCTTCCTTTAGAGAAATTGTGAGATTCTCGGACAAAATAAATAGAAGTGCACCCTTGTAAATTTTTACAAGCTGTATATTTGTTTATTTTAATGGTGGTTTGGGTTTGTTTTTATGCATTTGGACCTTCCTTCCCACTCCAGATGATTGAGCAGAGCCACCATAATCCCACATTGGATTGTTTGTTGTGTTAGGATCACCCACCCACCATGGATTTCTGGTTAACCAAAACCAACAAAATTCCCTGAAGGATATGCTCTTTAATTAACTCAAACCACGCATGATTTTTGTCTTTTTCTTTATGCAGGAATCATAGTGAATCAAATCGCTTTGTTTTCAATAAGTTGCAAAAACAATATTTTCTCCAACGAATCTCCGTTACGAGCTAGTAGTGCCATATACTATGTCACAACCGAGATTAGTTGAACTGTCATCCTCATCAGTCGGAAGTTTCTCAGAGGACAAGTAATGGACTATAGACCTTCTCATAAATTATATTATATGTGTTAACGTGCCCCATATTTTCAGTCATCTCAATTATTATAAAAAATAAAAAATTGGGAAACACCCCCACCTATCAAATACCTGCACCATATATTATCATTTTGTTAAATGTACAGTTACTGGAATAAAATACTCACTTCGTGCAAATTCCAAGCACTCCAATCCAAACATTGAGAAACAATTAATGTGCATATGCTGATTAGCATTTGAAAGCAATTATTATCTGCTCACCGTTACTGTATACAATGGAGGTTTAATTTAGTTGTCTTGTCTGCACTATTGATATTGCTGATTGATCAGAGTCAGAAAAACAAGCTTCTTTTCCCCTACAGTAGATACCCCTTTTTGCTCTCCATGCCATTACTCCAGGTTAATTTCACGTGTCCCTTCATGATTTTGGTCCCCTCTCTTCAAACCGCATCTGGGACTAGTCAACCAAGTCCCACTTTAATCAAATGGGAAATTAACAGTGTTAAGACAACACATTGATTCATAATTTCTTATACATTGAACCCTAATTTGTCATGCTAACAATAATTCAGAGGCCCACCTGCTATTGAGATAGTGAAATGTGCTCCCATTGAAGACGACACTGCAATGGCTCTGCTTTTTGACTCGAAAGTTGCAGTTTCTTTCTCTTTTAGGCATCGCATAGCCAATTCATATCTTTTTTTTTTTGGTCGAAACAATTCATATCCAAGTTAATTGTAAGAGTTTAGGTATCTATTTTCAGTATCATTTCCTAATTTTGCTAAGTTAAGTTATACATCCACCAATATCTTGTTTTTTATTTTTTATTTTTTTTGAAAGGATTATTTTTTTAATTTATATAGTGAAAAATTGGTGAATTTTACTTATAGTTTTTTTCATGAATTGAACAAAATATATTTATTTATGTCAAATTAAATAATTTTATAAAAATTTATTCTTTTTTTATATCGTTAACTTTAAATTTAATTCAAAATCACAGAAGGGTAATATGTTAACTTGCTAACATCTATTTGTCCAATCTCTTACTCACTTTCAGTTGAGCTGTTAGTCTCAAATCCTCGTCAAACAAAAATTACTTAAATATTATTATATACACAAAAAGAGGTCAGCACAGTCACACTCTAAGCGTTGATATAGTCGTGTGATTTGATGGTTTACTATTATTCATCAAGACGCGAGAGCACTGTAAATTACAACGAAACAAGGAAGGATTGCCTTTGGATTGAAAACAAACAACTCCTCGAGATTGGAGTAAATCCCGGTGTACCCGGCTACAGAATCGTACGAGACACCAGCTGACGCCGTATCTTCCTCTGGCGGCGGCGCATCATCCGCCGAACCCTTCACTCTCCCGGCAATCACGCGACACACCAGCATGGCCCTCCTTCCATACGTACAACCAATGAGGGAGTCGTGAGCCCTACCACTGCTCGCCGTGGTGCGTACCCCTTTGCACTCCTTGCATTGAAAACCGTGCCTGATGATGGTGCAGACCCCGCAGCCAGGGACGGAGCCACATAAGCTAGATGAGCCGTGGGCGCCGAGTGAGCATGTTAGTGTAGTGCAGTGGAAGCGTAGAAGCTCGTTACCATCTGCTGCGCACCTGGGATTCCTTTTGGTGCTGTTGAGCGCACCTGTTTTCACAGCATCTCTGCAGTCCTCGAACCGTTGGATTGTGCGCTGGGTGTTGTGGACTTTTAATATCCTCTCGACCTTACAGATGGAGTTATCTTTCTTGAGCCAGCTTGATTTGAAGATGATCTCCACGATGTTTCGACCGGAATCCTCTGGGCCCAGCTCTGATACTGCAACACAAATAACAAAACCTTCGCACTTTAACATTTCAAAAAAACAAAAAAAACCTTTTCACCACATGCTCTGTTTGTTTTGTGAAAAACAATAAATTATTTTTTATATTTTTTATTTAATATATTTAAAATTTTAATTAATGAAAAATATTAAAAAATTATTATTTTTTAAAATTTTGATAAATTTATATAAATAAAAAAGTAATTATATAAATAAATAATTCATTAATATTGATATTGACTATAAATATTCATCACTAATCATCGTTGATTAGTAATAGATAAGATTTATAAAAAAATTTTATTTTTATTATATTTTTCTATTTTAAATAATAAATAATTTAAATATAAAATATTTATTAACTAAATATTATTATAATTTTATAAATTAAAATAAAAATTAATATTTTTATAATGTTATTTAAATATTAAAAATATGTTATTTATAAAATATTTTATTAAAAAATATTTTTTCTTAAAATAAATTATTTTTTGCGAAATAGAGGGAGGTTTAATATGAAAATTTACTTCTATATTTGTCGGCGGGGTCGCGCAAGCTATCAAATTTCGATTTTTAAAGTTGCACGTGGTGGCAGTGTTGCCTCTATAACAAAACGCCACGTCATGCCTTTAAATTTCAGTCACCGAAGGACAGCTGTAATCCCTTAACAAAAAGGACCTCAGATTGATATCTCACCTAGAGGAGGCCAAATTTATTGAAGGCTAGTATAATGTACTTTTACTGGAATATAATTTTTAGTAAATTTATTTTAACACAAATGCAAAATAAATCTATACAAATAGGAAGAAAACGTATTAAGCAAGTGAATTACTGTATAAGAAAAAACAATCTAATAATCTTTAAAGCAAACCTTTTCTTTAATTAAAATTAAAAGGGGAAAAGAAAATCGAATCCAGAACTCTTGAATTCTAAAAAAAAATAATTATTAAACTAAATTAAGTTGTGTGTCCCTAACCAAAACTAAGCCATGCTTTGTTCTAAAGCAAAACTTACTGTGAATAAAGTGATTGCAAACCTTTTCTTTCTTTCTTTTTTTTTTGGTACAACCGAAAATTAATAGTGTTGTTACTATTGGTACTGAGCTAGTGGTTTTTGTTGCAGAAAGGGTGATCGAGCGAACTTAATGGAAGTTTCAAACTCATTATCTGGTTGCAATTGTGGGATAAAAAAAAAATGTGAATTTTGTCCGAGCAATATTATAGTGGAAAATAAAGCTAGCAGTTAAACGCCTATTGCAAAAGGGACGTTGGGGTTTCAATTTCAAACAGAGGATCTAAATTATAATAGTTGCATGGAATATTGTTTTTATAAAAATATTTGATAAAACAGGGAATTAATAAAAATTTCTAGCGTCAATAAGCAGACACATAAGCCAGTAGAATCTATATTATTCGGTGATGAATCCATATATTACGTACTAGAGCAAATAAATAACTAAAAATCAGTGGCAGAAGAAAATTATATTGAAAGAATTAAGGAAGCTATTAGATATTTACCGGCATGGCGAACTTTTTGATGAAGTCCCAAGCTTTCAGCCTTGGGGAAGACCTCTCCACACTGAGAGCAGGCACATATTGTGGTTCTTGGAACTGGGCACCTGATTAATAATTTTCAGCTCTAATCATTTTATCTTTTCGTTGTGGATCATTAGAAACGAAACTAAAGAGGAATGAGAAAATGGAAATATATGAAAAGTGATAGTATGTACCTGCTAGGATCAACTATCATGTGACACTCATAACAACCAGACAGCTTCCTGAATTGTATGCCTCTTGAAGACGAGGTGTAGGTTGGGCCACTGTTGGATCTCCCTGTACTCCCAAGCGACCGAGTTGATGACCCATTAATAGCTTTGCGACTCAGTAGGCCAGTTTCTTGACCTACTGTGCTACTCTCAGGTGAATTATCAGCTCGATGAATAACCCTTGTGTTACCATGAACAACGTCCCTGAAACTGCATATAGAATTGCAGGAAGAACTCAGCTTTGAGTAACCACTATTAGGGACCTTGGACGGGTCGTGTACCCTGGACCCTTCGATCTGCTTGCAGGTGAGAAGGTTCTTGAACTGGTCCCACGATGATGGCTGGTTGTGCTTTTGCTTTTGCAGCTTTAGCTTCCGTTTGGACGGTGGTTTTTGTTTTCGCTGCTCTGTAGTGTGCTCTGGTTTGAAAGTTAGGAGAGCCATAAAAAGCAGACTGAAGATATACAAGAACAGAGTGAGAGAACAATTAATAAGAAGAGTAAGAAGGAAGAAGCTGTCTCTTGTTTATCACATGAGAGAGAAGAAAGAGAAAGAGTTTTTAGTGCAATGGGAGAAGGATCCAAGATGGGTAATAAGGAGGCAAATTAGAAAATGTGTTGTGGTGGGTCTGCCGCTGTTTATTATTCAATTTATTTCACTACTTTTTGGATAATCACCTGTGTTTGTTTCTATATACAAGGGAGTCTAACTTTACACAACTAAACTAAACTATATTATCACCTATATAGCTGATAATGGTTTGACCCTGTTTGTAACTTTGTGACTGGGTCAATTGAACAGTGGCTGGCCATGCATGTGGTCTAGGATTATTGGCCATTTGGGTGCTCCAACCCACTGCTTAAGCTAAGATGTGCATCAGACCATGAACATGTTCGTATGTTGTTTGGACGGCTGGCTAATATGTTGACGAAGATGACGTGTTTGTGTGCTATAGTCGAAAATATTCGTTTCGATTTCGTTTTCTTTGTGTCTTTTATTGAAGAATAAGGACGACTTCTCAAATAATTTTCGTTGATGATTGATCATTTGGAAGTCATGTTATGGACGTGGATTCGGTGGCCTAAAAAAATGGTGAAACTAAAAATCTGAGTGCTAATAAATTTGAACTTTAATGTGTTTCATTAATAAAATGATTGAATTCTCAAGCTTATCATATGATCATCAGTAGTTTCGTAACAATAACCACTAACCAGTAGTAAAAACTTGAGATTTCTTAATAACTTCCCTCATCAAGTCGCTAATTTTACATTTTGTAATTACCGTAATGATTGAAATCTCAATTTATGTAAGGTTAATGGCTTAAATAATTTTGCTAAAAATTAATAATGAATTAGACTAGAAGACAATTCAATTATATAGGGTCCGATAAACCATATATCGAAAAACCATATATCATACCATACTTGTAAGTAAGTAGAGGTGAACAATCAGTTGGTTCAATCTATTTTGAGAATATTTTTAAACCGATTCAAACAAATTGATTTAATATGAATCAAACTGAAAATTTCATTCAATGCATTTCAATTGTTAAAATTTCACCAATAATATTAAAATAACAAATATTACATTCCAGCGTAGATATTACAAAACCTAAAATGTTGATATGAACAATGTTTTCTTTTTAAAAAAAAATAGGGATTGCATTAAATAGAAAAGAGTTCCTTACATTAGTAGGGAGAGCCTTAAGAATATGAGATGGAAAACTTCAACAATCATAAACGCGTTTGCAAAAAATTGAATCTAAAAGAGCAAACTTGGCCAGTAGATGGGCAATCTGGTTGCCTTCGCGTGGAGAGTGGATAAACCTACAAGTCGTAAAAATTGCTACCTCATGAATGATATCCCCAACAAAAGCATCCACATATGTAAAATCATGTTCTTTATGTTGTAGCTTCTAGATCATAGTCAATCAATCACTCTCCAGCTCCACTTGGAAGAAACCCAGTTCACGAGCTAACTTTAAACGATGAAGAGTCGCCATAGCCTCTGCCACTCTAGCATTCAATAGATGGGCATGCTGTGAGATTTCAGCATCAAGCACTTTCCCCTTGCTACCTAGTGTCACTATCTCAAAACTCAATATATCCTGGCTTGTTTTGATTTCCATCATCCATTTTAGATCTTTGTTCAGAAATAGTTGAGCCAATAAAATCTAGGATTAGAGATCCCAAATTAGAATTGGAAAACATGAAGAAGAAGATTTTTTTTTCATTGCTGAGGAATATGTCCAACAAAAAAGAAGACTTGATGTTGAGAATTGAGGAAGTAGAGGAACATGCAAAGAAACGGGATGAATGCGATTGGGTGAGAAAGAAAGAAAGGTAAGTATAAACAATTAAGGTTAAAAAACGATGCGTTTTGGAAGAGAGGCAAAAGTAGTAGATTTTCTCAGTTTTCTTGATTTTTCAATATATAAAATCGATAAAACTGACCAAAAATTTCATATTTTTACAAATTGAACTAAATCAAACTAATTTATTTATATAAATTAAATTGAAAAATCGAACAATATTAATTCGGTTCAATTTATTAATTTTTTCGAAAATCTGCTCAACCTCGCCTGTAGGTGGACATTTAGATTATTTCATGTATCAAATAATACACAGTGGGGTCGGATTCCGTGAAAAGGCAAAAGAAAAAGCGCAAAGAGCCATTAAATTATATTAAAACAAGGAGAAAGAGTTGGAACCCTTATGCCAATTTGCATCTTTCAATTATGTCTCTCGCGATCCAGTCTCGGCGGACAAAATGAGCATATGCCCCCAATTTTCTCTTCCGCAACCCCAACCAAACTAGAGTAGCCACCCACCACCATACATATGCCTCTCACAACATGGCCTCCCTCCCTCACTAAGCTAAATAATATCTACTCATCCACTGTTGGATGTTTGAAGGTCCTACCCGAATGCTACTATTTTTAACCTATCTGGGAAGCTTTCAAAGTCCATGCAATTCAATTTTATTATTTGGCTAATTTTCATGCCAAAAGTGGCAAGGTATCATTTCATTTATTGGGCACCGACAGTGGGACCGCTGTATTTAAAACTCCAGTTAGACTTTGGTCTCTTGTAAAAAAAGTAGAATTGGAAACGTAGTGAATTATTTTAAAAAATGAATACAAATACTTGCAAAGTATTTCAAATAATATATATATATATATATATATATATATATATATATATGCCAAATTTTTATTATAAGCTCTCGAATTTATAGTTTACTAAGTTTATGAAAATGGGGAGAAATACCCTCATTAGATAGTTTATTTCCGGCCATGAAAAAGGTTGTATGTAAGTCTTCAACTGCTTTTTATATTAAGAAATATTGTGTTTGATCAATGGAGTAATTTGTAAAACAGTGTAACAAAAAATTAGTGAAAGACAGTAAAAAAAAAATATTTATAAAATTAAAGTAGATTAAAACTTATTTAGTAGATACGAGCGGTCAAAGAGCTTCATCTGTCAGTTAAATTAGCGGACGTCATTGTACGACATATTTTATGTGCTGTTAAAAGCATATGATGGCGGACCAATTGTCTGTCAGCTACTTATATAGTAGGGAACATAAAATTAATATTATTATTATATTAAATTAAATATAAGTATATTAAATTTCAAATATATTAAATTAATAAATTAAAATATATTGAATATTATATTAATATTTTATTTAATATTCAATATTCTAATTAAAATTAATATTCAATATTCTAATCAAAATTAATATTAGAATTCAATGTTATAATTATAATTATATCATTTATTTTTATTTTAATTAAAAATTAATATATAAATATTATATTAACTAAATAAATATTATTTTTAATTTTATAATTATATTATATTAACCATAAAATTAGTGGACCATTGTAAAAATAAAAAAATTTTCCGTGAATCACAGAATGACTATAATTGGACTATTTTGACACATTTTCATTAAGGATAATTTGTAAAATATTTTTTTTTCATTAGGGATAATTTGTAAAATGTTTTTTTTGCATTTATTTTGTTCGCCACTATAAGTGTCAAAATAATGCAATTTTAGACATTTTGTGATTAAATAAATATTATATTATATTAGCCATAAAATTAATGGACTATTATAGAAGAAGTCAAATTTCTTGTGAATCACAAAATGACCAGAATTGCATTATTTGAAACTTTCTCATAAGTGATAATTTGTAAAATGTTTTTTCATTAGGGATAATTTATAAAATATCTTTTTTGCAATCATTATGTCCATCACGTGTCAAAATAATACAAGTTTAGTTATTTCGTGATTCATGAAAAATTTATCTTATTCTATAATGGTGCATTGATTTATGGCTAATATAATATAATTATAATATTAATATAAAATTAATTAATATAATATTTTTATTTAGTTAATATAATATTTTATATTTAATATTAAAAAATAAAAAATATTAGTTAAAATAAAAAAATAAATATAATATAATTATTATAATATTGAATTATAATATTAAATATTAAATTTTAATTAGAATATTTAATATTAATGAATATTAATATAATATTTAATTTATTTAAAATTTAATATATTTAATTTAAATATATTTAATTTAAATATATTTATATTTATACTTAATTTAATTTAATAATATTAAAATTAATTTTTTATTCGTCATTACAAGTGGAGGACAGATAATTGGTTCACCAGTTAAATTAACGGATTAAGGGTTTTTAACAGCGCGTAAAACAATGTTATTACGTAATGATGTTCGTCGTTTGACAGACAAGCGGAATTTTTTGTCTATCATTATTTATTAAATAAGTTTTGACCTACTCTTATAAATATTTTTTTCACCATCTAACACTAATTTTTTTTTCACACTGTTTTACAAATTACACCTTTGATCAATTATATTACTGATTAGGTGATAAATATAACAGCTATGAAGTATGTATTTAACCAGCATAGACTCGTAGTGTTGATCCAACGATTAATGATCGTGGACATGTTATCTGTCAATAATGCAAAATGGTTGTCGATAGATAACCATATAACCAGACACAATATTGATTTTGTAGGCATTACTTATGATAGAATTAATTTTTCTCAGAGTGATTTTACTCAAAAGGTTTTGTTTTTATTTTTCATATTTGCCTAACGATATCTCAATGACAAAATATTCAACATTTTTGTGACTGTCTACCTAATGAGCTATATAAATTTATAGCTCTGCCATGCCTCTTAGGCCCTAATATTTTTGTTATTATTTTCCAGTCTACTCCGAGTAGATCCCATGCGGAACGCCATTTTGCTCTTTTTGCTAGCTAATATGTCATATCCGTTGCCAGGCTTTGTCTTTTCTTCTCTTTTCTTTTCTTTTTTCTAATTCATTTATTTTTGACAGTTATTTAAGGTACTTCTGAGCTAAATCTATTGAGAACCTAAAAGTGGAATACACTTTCTCTGGATAAAGCTCCATGTTCAAATCCATCCATGCTCAAAAGAAACAGAGGAGTTCGATTTATTCAATCTCATAGTTTCGGCTCCTACAATGGCGCCCTTGGAGTGTATTTTGATTGAATCGAAAAGACCAATGAATTGGGATTTTCCTATTGGGCCCAAAACTTACTTTTATCATAAGAACCAAACTGTGGTGGCAGCTTTGGGGTTTTATCTAAGCTCAACACCTGCACCAAGCCCAAGTATACAGAACAGGCCTCAGTAAACTTTGCCACAAGTCTGATGCATGGATCTTTCCGTGATGAAGTAAAGGGCCACAGTAATGAAACCCAAGATTTTCAAGCCTAAAAGCGAACTGGACCTAATGAGAGGATTCCAAAAGTTTCGAACGCCCAACGTCATCTTTCTCCTACTCCCAACGGTTAAACCCTTTCTCCTTTTAGTTGGGGGGGGGTTATGCTTAACTGTTTCTGTAATTTTGTTTCATTTTCAAATCCCTTTTGCAAAGCAAAACCCTAGTTTTCTAGCAATGCAGTACCTTTCTCTGTTGTTTTTATTTTTTAAAAAATATTGTTGATTCATCGTAAGGGTCAAATATGTCCCAAAATAACCTCCAATCAGATTCAATGCAAAATTCTCGAGTGACATTTGAGGGCTGCAGCGTCTTGCTCGACATCAACGACGGCGACCGTCTGGTATTTGCTCGTCTTACACCTGCCTCGTAAGTTCTTTTTGACTGTCATATTTTGTCTTAAGTTATTTGATAACAGACAATGCTTGATGAATTTTGCATAATTTGTAGGACTTTAAAAATTGGTAACAAGAATTTATCGCTGCGGCCCTTGATTGGATGTCCCTTTGGTTCTTTGTTTCAAATTGAAAGCGGAAAGGAAGGACCGTGTTTGTCTCGATTCATTCCCTCCACGGAAGGTTTGGCCTCGGCTTATGTTTAATTTCATTCTTTTTTCGCTGCTCTAACACTCTGGTTTCGTTTTCTATTTCTCGAAAATTGAGGCAGATGTTTGCTTGGTAGATCCTGGATCAGTTATCTTATTGCTTGCTTAATTATGTTATCATTGGACAGTGAAGACCTTTTTTTCTTAGCTTTCTTTACTTGTCTGCTTTACTGATTTATTTAATGCATTTTCCTTCTAGGTAATAATGCTGAAGAAAAAGTCGACAGTGAAATAATTGATGAATCCAGAGACAATAGGGCCATAGTTGATAACAACAAAGCTCAAACCTTAACTGGTGAAGACATTGATGCAATGCAGAGGTGAGGATGCTGGCATAATGTGACATCTCGACGTCTTTTATTAAATTGAATTACATGTTGGAGCTTTGATTATATCCTTACCATCTAGCTGAATAAAGCCAAAAAGTTTAATACCTTTAGCTAACTCTAGTAGTCATGAGGTTTTTGGCTGTTTGTATGTTACCATAAGTTGTAATTTTGACTCTTTAAGATGTTGCTCCTGATAAAATATGACCTCTTGGATGCAGACAGGGTGCAAAAGGTAATGAAATAATTGAAGCTCTCATTGCCAACAGTGCTACATTTGAGAAGAAAACATTGTTCTCACAAGTAAGGCTCTTTTTTTTTTTTTTTTGGCAGTGTGAGGATTGTGGCATCAAAAAATGTTTAATTTAATTATAAGCTGACATCCAGCTTGTTTTGTTAAGACCTGGAATATATTTTGAATGATAAAGACTTGAGAGTCTGTTATTTGAAATAGAAGAGTTGGTTGTTATAGCCTATACAGCAACTGAAATTCTAAAAAGATGCAGCCCACACAGCACTAATCATGTGGTAAAACAAGCAAAGGAACAGGTAAAAATAATAAACTATCCATTAGCAACAGGGATTATTAAAAACAAAAAAATCACCCTAACAGCTACTTTTAATATCCCCCTTAAACTGATTGCTCTGATTGCTGTAGCAATCAGTTTACATCCAATGATGAACACACTCCCATTAACTTGAGTAGCTTTACTAATGCATCAAGTTTCAAAGGCTTTGTCATCACATCTGCAACTTGCTCTTGAGTGCTGCAATAAACTAATTGTACAGTTCCGTCTTTTGTAACTGCATGAAGAAAATGAAAGTGTGCATCAATGTGTTTGCCGTGTCCATGCATCACAGGATTTTTGACAAGTTTAATTGCTGAGCTGTTGTCGCGGTAAACAGTTGGAAAATTGTTTTGTGCATCACCAAGCTTCTCCAAAATCCTTCTCAGCCAAACTGCTTGACATGCACATGCAGTTGCAGCTATGAACTCTGCTTCTGTTGTAGATAAAGATACTACAGGCTGTTTTTTGGATAACCAAGATACTGCACCTGAACTTAATACAAATACATATCGCAAAGTGCTTTTCTTATTATCCAAGTCTCCAGCATTATCACTATCTGTATATGCAATAAGCTCTTCGTTCCTCCTTTCCTATAGAACACTCCATAATCAACTGTCCCCTTTAAATACCTTAAAATCTTTCTTGCTGCCGTAAATGTGTCTTCTCGTAATAAGACTAACACCAAACATAACATCTGGCCACATAGCGGTCAAGTACATAAGACTTCCCACTATTTGCTTAGAATAAGCGCTATCAATTTTCTCACCATCTTCATCGTTTTGAAGTCTTTCTCCAGGAACAATTGGATCATGGACTGAATTGCTTTTTGTCCATTCCAAACCTTTCTAACACTTTCATTACATACTTTTTCTGATTAATGAAGATACCATCAGCCTTTTGCATTACTTCAACTTCCAAAAAATGCCTCATTTTTCCCAAATCAGTCATATCAAATTCAGTCATCATAGAACTTTTGAATTCGGAAAATATAGACTCATCATTGCCAGTAAATATGAGATCATCAACATGCAAGCTCATGATTAGGAATTTACCTCCTGTATTTGTTTTAATAAACAAAGTGGGTTCATGAGGACACCTTTCAAAAACTTCTTTGACAAGATATGATTCTATGCGACTGTACCAAGCTTGGGGAGCTTTTTTCAGTCTGTAAAGAACCTTCTTTCCATGTGGCTGTTTGACAAACACTTCCTTATTTAATTCACTATGCAAAGAAGCTGATTTTACATCCAAGTGATAAATGACCCATCCTTTTGAGCTGCAAGTGCAAGTATCAACCTTATTGTGTCCAATCTTGCCACAAGTACGAAGACTTCATTGTAGTCCACTCCATGTTGTTGTGCATATCCTTTCGCCACGAGTCTTGCTTTGTATTTATCTACTTCCCCATTTTCATTGAACTTTGTCTCATACACCCATTTCACACCAATTTTCTTTCCTCCTTCTGGTAAATCTGTCAGTTCCCATGTCTCATTCTTCTTTATTGACAAATTCATGGCATTTCTCCATTTTTCACTTTTCACAGCTTCGTCAAAAGATATTGGATCAGCAGCTGCAAACATAACCAAATTAGTCATGCCTTCTTCGTCAGGAAGTCCTCCACTTTCATAGTCCTGCATCCCAACAGGTGGTTGTATGTTTCCTTTTCTTCTACTTGAATCTGATATGCTTTCATCTGTTAGCTCCTCTGAGGTTGCATTCTCTACTCCATTTATTTCTGCATCATTGGTTTCAGCATTGATGACTTCATATTGTTCATCTCCCCACTCTAAATCAACTGCTATTGTTGCCTCATGTTATTTATCCCAATCCCAGCGTCTATCTTCTTCAAAAACATCTCTACTCACGATGATCTTCTGAGTAGCTGGATTATACAATCTGTACGCCTTTGATTCTTCACTTACTCCAAGTAGGACACAGCTTTCACTCTTGTCATCTAATTTGGTTCTTTTGTTATAAGGTATGCGAACATGAGATACACACCCGAAAACTCTAAAGTACTCAACAGATGGCTTTACTCTGTTCCACGCTTCTTCTGGAGTCATATTTTTTACTGCAAGTGTTGGTGAGTGATTCAGCACGTGAACTGTCCAGTTGGCAGCTTCAGGCCAAAAGGTCCTTGGAATCTTCTTCTCGTAAGGCGTGCTATGAACCATGTTCATAGTGGTCCTGTTCTTTCTCTCTGCAATCCTGTTCTGCTGTGGCGTATATGCTGCTGTCAATTGCCTGCTTATATCATTTTCATTGCAAAAAGTAGTGAATTCTTGGGACGTGTGCTCACCACCTCTATCACTACGCAGACTCCTTATGGATGCATTTGTTTTCTTTTCCACATGAGTCTTAAAACTCTTGAAAATATCAAAGGCTTCTGATTTTTCTACTAAGAAGTACACCCAAGTTTTATGGCTATAATCATTAATAAAAGTAGTCAGATAACTTTTTCTGCTATTTGAAATGGGTGTGATAGGACCACATATGTCGGCATGAACTAGTTGCAAGACCTGTGACGCCGTCCACATGCTTTCTTTTGGAAATGGATCCCTTTTTGTTTTCCCACTAGACAAATCTCACAAATCCTGGAAGGAGTGCTGGGCTGAGGCAGGCCAGGCACCATTTTCTTCTCCTCAAGAGTCTTCAAACCTTGAAAACCAAGGTGCCCGAATCTACAGTGCCATAATTGAGCTGAATCTTTGGTCATGGTGTAAAAGCAAGCTGACATATCTGGTTGAGAGATGACATGTAGAATGAACATTCTATTTGAGAACATTGTTGTTTCCATAGTGCGCCTCTCTCTGGATGATAGACCCTTCATCCTCCATGTTAAAACAAGATTGCTAGACCTTCTTCTTGCAACTGACAATGTTCAGCAGGTTATTCTTCAGCTCTGGTATGTAGAATACTCCAGTAATGACCTGTGAGACTTTATTTGACTGAAATCTAACGTTGCCTTTTCCCTTTACCTCCATACTTGAATTATTTCCAAGCTTCTGGGTTTCTCTGAAATTTTCGTCCAAATCAGAGTACAGTTCCTTCTTGCCACACATATGATTGCTGCACCTCGTGTCAAGAAACCATATGTCTTCCTTCTTTGCCTGGTCATCCTCCATATATGCCATCAAAAGCATTTCTTCTTGAGCTTCTGCAAAATTTGCTTCCTTCTCTTTACTTGGACATTCATATTGATAATGTCCAAGCTTGTGGTGGTTATAACATTCCACAATGGACTTGTCAATTGTTGTTAAGCCTATTCCTCTTCCACGTCCACAGAATCCTCCACGATCTTGTCCTTTCCCTCTTCTTGATCTATCATTGTGTGCTACCTTCAAGGCTTTCTCTTCAACCATAGGGACATTCATGCATTGTTCATGCACTAACAGACTACTTTGCAGCTGGTCAATAGTCAGAGTGTCAATATCATTTGACTCCTCAATTGAGTAAACAACATAGTTGAATTTTGGAGTCATAGATCACAAGCTCTTGTCAATAATAATGACATCTTTCATAACCGCACCATGATTCCTCATCTTATTGGCTATGGTAAGAGTTCGAGCAAAGTATTCATTCACTAATTCTCCTACTTTCATCTGAAGAACTTCGAAGTCCCTTTGAAGTCCCTTCTAAGTGCTTGTAGCTGTGCTTGCTTGACTCTTGCTGTCCCTTGGTACTTCTGCTTCAAGGAGTCTCAAGTGCTTTTCGCTGTTTCTTAATTCAAAGTAGTCTCCAAGACTGATCTGTCAATTTCTGAGAAGGATAATTTTATGCCTTCGGCTCCTTGAGTTTCTGATCATCAATGGCCTTATTTTCTGCTTCAGTAAGAACAGCTCCCTCTGCCACTTCAGGAATCCCATGTTCCACCAATCTCCAATATTCTTTGGATAACAAAAAATTCTCCATGAGCATTGCCCAATGACCATTGTGACCATCAAGCTTTGGGATTGCTGGTTGAACATAATTGCTTTCTGTTGCCATCTTCTTAGCACTCACTTGAAAGAACTGCTGCTTTCAAGTCTTGGCCCCTATAAAGAAGCTCTGATGCCAATTGTTAAGAGCTGGAATCTATTTTGAAATGATAAAGCTTGAGAGTCTGTTATTTGAAATAGAGTTCGCTTTAAATAGCCTATACGGCAATTGGAATTCTAAAAGGATGTAGCCCACACAGCACTTCCTAATCGTGTGGTAAAACAATCAAAGGAACAGGTAAAAATAGTAAACTATCCCTTAACAATAGGGATAATTAAAAACAAAAAAATAAAATAAAATAGTAACCGCTACTTTTAATTTGTTTGCAGGAGAAATATAGGCTTAAGAAACAAAAGAAGTATGCTCCTAAAGTACTTCTAAGGCGACCATTCACTCGAAGGTACCCCATCTACTTCACCTCTCATGATTATTAAATTTCCTGAGTTCTCTATTCATGTTCTGATGATAAGTGTTTAATTTGATTATGCTTATATATTCACCTGGTTTTTATACATTGTGGTTATTCCATTATTGTTTATTTCAGCATATGTGAGGCATACTTCAAGAAATATCCCGCAAGAATTGGGTAAGTAGATATGGACCCTGATCTGTGTTGACTTTATAGTGGTACTATTGTTTGTGGAAATGCAAGTAGCCATTCTGTTTTATGTTTGTCAGTTTTTTGACAGAAGTAACATCATTTGAAGTGCCTTCACCTGTTTTAGGAATTAGCAAACCTGCTGTGAAAATGACATACTCAGCTTGTTGTATTGCTTTACAGCACCACATGTCAGTGGGGAAGAACAGCACCTTCCCTGTTTGCACTTATGCTATCTATTTGTGGATGTGGGAATGGGAATTTATTCTGTAGTAATTCCTTTATCAGTCAAATAGAAAACATGAGGAAAAAAATTACGTTATATATATTTTCCTTTTGTGAAGCAATGGTGTTAGATACATTGGCTGTCAAAAACTACACATAAATTTCCATTCTGTCACATTCATACATCATATTAACTATCATCTCTTGGCCTACTAAGATAAATTTTCGTTCAGCCGCATTAATGCATCATATTAACTATCATCTCTTGGCCTGCTAAGACTAATCATTTATATCATTATTGCTTCCTAGTTGTCTGGAATTATGTATGTAATCATGATCATCTAAGAACTTGAACTAAAAGAACAACCACTGCTCATGCTTTCAATGTTATGGTCCTAAAGATGGAGAACACATGTAGCAAAATTTTGATTAGTTTACAAAATATTTTCAATTCAAAGATAAATTTTCCAGGAATCTGGCAATAAAATGCTTTCATGTTGATCTGTACATTATGGATTGTCTATTGTCATATAGATGTGGAGGGTGGTTTGTTATATTTTGATTGTATATTTTTATGTTGTGTATGGGATTTATATATGAATTATTTGTTGCTGTCACAGATTCCTGCGAGTAGATGCATTGTCGCTTCTACTTTCAATGGCTAATGTTGCTGCAAACTCTGATGTCCTGGTTGTGGATATGGTTGGTGGCCTTCTTACTGGTGCTGTAGCTGAGCGTTTAGGAGGTTTGTTCTATCTCAAATCTCAGTGATCACTAAATAAAAAAAGAAATAGTTGAGTACCTTTTTCATCTTCCATCATAGTGTTGTTCATTTATCCCTTTGATTTGCTTTACACCTCCACGATCCTAATGAAAGTCTGTAAAGCTATCTTATTAGGGCATTAACTAGGGTTAGCTATTCTAATTTGGCAGATGTAATTTCTAGTTGTTAATTGACGTTGTTTGGTGAACAGGTACTGGTTATGTGTGCAATACATATCTTGGAGGTACACCACATTCCATTGATATAGTGAGGATATTCAACTTCAGTACTGATATTTGCAAAAGGTACATGACATTTGTCTTTATCTTGTTCAGAATTGATGAAACTTGATATGCTTGTAGGTCTCTATGTGCTTCCATGTGTTTATGTTTATTCATTGTGAACACGAGTAGCTCATTTGAGATAACCAACATTTGTGGATCAGAATTTTGCGAGCTCCTCTAACTGACCTCTGTTTAGCTCAAAGTGGAACTTGTAACCAATCTGGCCCACATGACGATGCACCCAATGTGGAGGCAAACGTAAGTTGGGAGATGGAGGATATATCACAATCCTCTCAGCATGAGGTTGCAGCTTTAGAGTACGAGGCAACTGTTTCTCCTTCAAACAAAATGAGCAAAATCCCTAAAGCAGGCGAAAGGGCACCAGATGAAGCCATGAAACTGTGGAAGGAAAATGGTTTTTCGAGGTAGCTAAACATGAATAGTTGGTGTCTTGATCACTTGCACTTCAAGTTTCAGCTTCCTATGGTTTTGTTTTGTTCTTTTTGCATCTTTAGTAAGTCTACTTTGAAACTATTTGCAGCCTAATTATTGCAGCTCCAGATTTGGATGCTTGGAGCTTAGTCAAAGATTTGCTGCCACTTCTATCATATTCGGCTCCATTTGCCATCTACCACCAATATCTTCAGGTTATTTCCTTCATATATGCTTACAAATGCTTGAGCTTAGATAATCGTTTGTGACATGGAATTTTGCATATTATATTATATTAATACCAATTTCTCTTCTATAGCATGCCTTTGCTTGTTTTTGTGTTGGAAGAAATATGATGACCTTATAATGATACTGTTTTACTAGCGTCTCATATTGATTTAACTTTGTCCTCAACTTTGTAACTTGGAAAAAAAAAAAAGTTTGACACTAATGTTGTTTTCTTTTAGCCATCCTTGCTACCTGCAACGAAAAATCAGATGGATAACTTTCCCTTACTAAGGGAGTATACACTTACAGCATTTTTTGTTTTTTTTTTTTTTTGCAGCCTCTTGCAACCTGTATGCACAATCTACAACTTGGGAAAATGGCAATTGGTTTGCAAATTTCAGAACCTTGGATGCGTGAATATCAGGTTTGGGTTTTCTTTATGAAAGCATTTTAAAACTGTTATGTGGGTTAATGCTAAAATTCTGTATTTTTTGGTAAAGATGTCTTTGCATGTTTTTTTTTTTTCTTTAAAAAAAAGAAATTCTACAGCTTTTTCTCCCCTAATTTGGGTAAAACTGCCACCTATCTAGTTTTGAGTCTAATATGTAGTAACTAGATATTCCCTTTTCTTCAAAAATACTGCAGGTTCTTCCTTCGAGGACACATCCATCCATGCAGATGAGTTCATTCGGAGGTTACATCCTAAGTGGGACAAGGATATGTGGCAGCTAATCCCTTCTTCAAAAGAATAAGATGACAGTAACACCATGCTTATTTGTGCATATAGGGTGTTTGTCAGCAAACAAAGTAACTGCCCACCAAATGTATGCTAGCTCTTCAATTATGTTCTTTTTGGTTTTGACCAAAAATATTGTGCCTTTCAATAGTTTAGTCACTGGCAATGCCATAATTTTTTTTTTTCCTGGTGATGTTGCAATCTGCTTTTGATGAGTTTATTTATTGTGGCAACTTTTGGACTCTTTGCAGGGAACATATTGTCTTATTTAGAGAGTACATATCTAATTTGAGGTCACAGGATGATACCTTGTTGCTCAATATATTTCTTTAAGTATTTTACGATCAATCTGTTCTCTTCTCTATTTCAATTGTGCTTCAGAGGATGCCTTGTTGCTAAATATATTTTAAGTATTTAAAGATCAATCTGTTCTTTTCTCGTGGTAATTGTGTTTGCAAACTTCGGAAATAGCGGGTTCATGGGCTCTCCTGGGTTGAAGCCTTTCTAAAGTTACCTGGACACAGTTTACATTATTGATTTTGAGGATATGACTTATTTAGCTTCCAATCGATCATAAACTTCATAGAATACGGTTCATCTGAGAAAATACTCATTTAGTTTGTGCTCGTAAAGGAGGAAAAGGGAAAAAGCCCAGCATTCTTAAAAATAATTTTTTGAACAGTTGAGGTATTCATTGGTATTCATATTTCTCCCAAAAGAAAGATTTGGATGTCATTTAGAATCTGAAAACAAAATTAGGGTTAAATAATAAAAGCCTAACATGTAATTATTTATTATTGTGAATAAATTTTATTAAAATAAAAATTATTTAAGATAATAGTATAAATTCTATAAACAATTAATCAATTGTATACGTAATTGAAAATTTACATAATTACACCATAATAATCTATAAATCATCTATAAATTTGAGACTTACAAATATTTATAGACTTTTTAAAGTGAATGTTTTTACACAGTTCACAAAAAAATTTTATTTTAAAGAACTTTTATAGACATTGATAGACTTTTATAAATATTATTAAAATTTCATTGATTTATAATATTTTATATAATGTAATAAATTAATAAATAAAAGTAGAGATATCAATTAAATAATTCATTCCAAGTACTTAATTTATTAAAATAATATTTCAAGAAAAAAAATCCAATGTTCATATAACATTTACAATAAATTTTAGTTGATGTCTTTATTAATTATAAAGATTCCTACTATATATGATAGTATAGCATTATGAAAACTGAAATTTATATGATATGCTAATATATTATAATTAAACTAATCAATTTTATATTATAAAAATATTATAAAAAATAACTACTTTCACAAAAAAATAAAATAAAAATTTCACTGTGAAAGAAGAAAATAAATGAACTTTTAATAATAAGAAATAAAACAAATAAAAATAGTTAATGAAACACACATAGGTTAAATAGTAATACCTTAGTGATAAAAATGGTAATTCTAATGTTCAATTAGTGATAAAAACGGTGAGTAATAATTTCAAAATTAATCCATCAGTATATTTACATAAAGTTTTGGAGGTGCCTGAAAGAAGTTTCTAACTAAAAAGTTCAACCCAATAGGAACAAGGAAAATAAGAGAAGCCAACCAACCTAAACCTAGAAAATTATGGAATTCTATCACCCAAATCTTTAGTATTACCAATGGTGTTTTAAACGCAAAATCTTATAAATCCATTAAAATTTTCTATAGGTAGAATAGGTTTTATATATGCTTTCTATATATATATATATATATATTGTTTTTAATATACCAATATCATGAAAAAATACAAATCAAATAATCATTTACAAGAAAAATCATGAATTACCTCATTAATAATGAATCTATAAGCTTGAGAATATAATTTTTTTTAAGATATTTTATTTATATTATTATCTAAAAAATGTTCAAAACATATAAAATATATTAATTTTAAAAGTTAACCACTTTTAAATATTACTAAAAATCCTTTAAAAATTTGTATTTAATATAATGAGTGTTTAAAAGTTAAAGTAGTAAAAGTGTTTAATTATTCCTATGGATACATCTTTGTTAGAAAATCTTTAATGGTGTTCTTTAAAATAAAAAGTATATTTTGAATAATAAAAAATATCTTAAGAAATTTTTAAGTATAAAAAGTAAACAATTTTATTTAAGTCTAATGAATTTTTTATATTTCACTTTTTATTTTATTCTATAAAAGTATTTAATGTTGACTCGTGGGAAGAGAGAAAAAAAAAGTTTTTTAAGAAAAAAGTCAATAGAAAACAAATAATTCCTATGTCCTAATATTATAGACCATATTTTCTTTTTTAAAGTTCCAAAATGTGAGTCACTTTTTATATTTAGATTTTGATTTAGTTATAAATTGTCAAATTTACCTTTTATTAATTGTCAAATATATACACACTAATAATTAAATATTTTTTAATTGCTCTACATTGCAATTTTTTTTATACTCATTTCTTTTATCTTTTTAATGTTACGTGATTAATGGGATTTTACCATAAATGAAAAGTCATTTTATATATTGACAAGTTTAAATAAATGAAAGTATTTTTGTTTACCAAATTTTATAAAATTTAGTGCACTATAATAAATAGTCTAAAAATATTTTAATAAAAAATGATTATTAATTAATAAAACCTAACTTTTTTAATCATAATAAAAGTGGTCTATAATATTAAGACGGAGAAAGTAATAATTATTAATATATACGAGAAATTGAATTATATTAATTATATTTTATATGAATAATAAATTTTAATTATCTATATATTAAAAGTAAAACTCATTTTTTAATTTATAATTTAAATTTAGAGAAGAAATTAAAATTTTAATTTTTTTCAATCATTTTTTTATAATGAAGGGTTTACTCCGTGACGTTGAAGGAGAGTGGAGAAAATGACGGCCAAAAGGCGGGCCGTGCGTTTTTCGAACTCGCCGCTTCTATAGTTTTTACTTTTTCTTCCGCTCCTCGTCCATCGCGTTCTTTTTCTTCATCTTCTTATTCAAGAACCAACAATTTATATCCTGTGTTATTTTATACTTGGTTTGCTTGAACTTTGTCATGGCCAACTGGAACGAAGATCCAACCCGTCATCCTCAATTTCAGTTTCAGTTACTTCCTTCAAATCCTGACTTCCCTTCTACTGCTGCTGCTGCGAATCCGCCCGCCCTTTCCGCTTTTCGAAAACCACACCATTCTCTTCCCCCTTCTAATGATAACAACCGATTGTCTATTAATACTCCCTTGGCTTTCCAATTGCATGCCGCTCAACTTCATTCTGCCTCCGCGGTGAGCTTTTCTTCCTCTTTTGTTTCTTGTTTTAATGTTACTTCTTGATTATTTTTTTACGTTAGATTTTCTGTCTCTAAATTTTGATCATACTTTGCTCCTTTTCTTCCGCTCTCGTTTCCAAAACGAACTCAATTTCTATTTTTTAAATTTCTGAGAGAGTTCATGGTTGCTACTGTTCAAACTTCAAAGTGGACAATTGTTGGTGGCAATTCAATCATTGCTGTTTTTGTTGCTAAATGTAATCTTATGATGATCTTTGCAGTTGGAGCAAAAAAATGAAACAAACAATCACGAGACTCAGTATAGTACACAAGCACTCATCTCCGAACATAGCAAAGTTGCTGCCGATCATACCCTTGATCGTCAGTCTGTCTCTGGCCATAAGCGCAACAATAGATCCAAGGTCCTTAAAAATGCCAAATTAGATGTTCAAAGATCAAATGCTGGTAATGTTCTTTCTCAACAGTTGATAATTTGGTGCCTTGTTTTTTGCTGCAAATTAAGCTGCCTCAATTGGTGTGCTAATTTTTTTTTTATTAATTTATGTCACTTGCAGAGTCTCTGAATGGTCTAAATCCAGCTACTGGTTGTCGATTCGATAGTTCTTTAGGTATGTGCAGGTTAATTGGTTTTGTTTCATGTTATCTTGTCATTCTATCTCACTTTGCATACATAAGCTGACACTTTCAGAATTTCATTTTGTATATGTTTTCTTGGTTTTGACTCTAATTGGCGGTTATTGATGTACATAAATCGTTCAATTTGTTGTGTTGGCAGGCCTATTGACCAGGAAATTCGTCAAGTTGATCCAGGAGGCCAAGGATGGCACTCTTGACCTAAACAGAACTGCAGATGTGTTAGAGGTATAGAAAATCTATTTCATATGCTGCTAAGTAAGAAAATTGAGTTGTACTCATAGTAGGAGTTCAAATAAGGTTCATTTTCAGTACCGTAATTTGCCACCTTTTGTCTTACCACAATAAATTCTAGTGTGAAAATACAAGGACTATCTATTATATGGACATGTGTAGCACTTTTTTTTCATCTTCTAGTGCCATTATTCTTATTATCATATGTTGTATATCATATTTATTTTTACAGGTCCAGAAGAGGAGGATATATGACATTACAAATGTTTTGGAAGGAATCTCATTGATAGAGAAAACTTCAAAAAATCACATACACTGGAAGTAATATATTGGATTTTTTTCTTGGAGCTTTCTTTGTTTTTGGTAATATAACTGGCTATTGCTTATTAACTAGCGGCCCTTACATGCAGGGGATATGATGGATGTGGTTCAAAGGAATTGGATGATCATGTTGCCAGATTAAAGGTACTTATATAGTCATTTGACTTATTTCACATATCAGAACTTTATGCTGGTTCCATAATTCCTGTATTTATGATTTGATGGATTTATTTCATTGTTGCATGATAAGGGCCTGGACTTCTTGCTTGTGGTACATTTTCTGATACCCTCCTACCTTCTGTTGTGCTGTTTGATCATTTTTGCAAAGCTCACAAGAGCTGACACTCAAATTCATTCTGTTAATGTTTTCCTTACCGATAGTATTGCTACTCTTCTCTAAATTTTATTTTAAATGTAAAGCTTAGCTTTTAAGTCCTGAAAAAAATTGAATAGGTTATTGGATGAAATTGTGGATAGCATGTGCTGGAAAGTGCAATTGTGTGCATATAAATGGCAGAAAGTCATAATTGAGCTCTACAATTGAACTAGCTCACACAATTTCATTTGGCCTCATTAGCAAATCATCAGAACTTATTTCGTGAGGAAACCTATTTTATCATAGTGTCAATATGGATTTGATATTAAGTAAGACTTGAATCAGCCATTCATTTGTAAAGAAAAGAGGCCTCATATGGAACAGATTTCTGGTAAACTGTAACCACAAGGAGGTTACACAGTTATGATGGAGCATGTAAAACAAATTCTAACATCAACTGAAGTTTGAATTATTTTTAATTGATCATTAATGAGACTATTGTAAAGTTACAGTCGGTTAAAATAAGTGCTCTCTACTGTTTTGAAAAATAACTTCTTACAATTGTTGGATCAACTACTCAATTAAAGGTTTCTTAACAGGCTGAAGTTGAAAGCTTACATTCTGGAGAACACAGGCTTGATGAATCTATAAGGTTGGTGACTTTATCCTGTAGGTTTTGAGAGGAATTTTATGCATCGTTAACCTCTGTGGTTGGTTCAGCTGTCTTCATGTTCATTCTTTAGGGAAAAGCAAGAGCTTCTAAGGGCATTGGAGGAAGATGAAAATAACAAAAGGTGTGTGATGTTTCTCTTTTGTGTGTTTGTGTGTTTGGATATCAGTATGATTTGGCATCTATTTCTTGACTTATTCCCTATTTGGTAATGTTAGATATCTTTTTGTGACGGAAGAAGATATTATGAGCCTTCCTTGCTTCCAGGTCTGTTATTGGAAAATTCTTGAAATTTGTGTGTTTATTTCTCCATCTCCAAGCTCATTAACATTTTCTTGTTACCCTTGCCACAGAATCAAACACTTTTTGCCATAAAAGCTCCTCAAGCAAGTTATCTGGAAGTTCCTGACCTTGATGAGGTAATAAGTGTGGATTCATGGACGTTTAATATATTTTTAAATGTATTACCATATGATTTTGTGCTAATTAATATAGGCAGGATATTGGTTCTCCTCAGTATAAAATGATCGTTAGAAGCAACGCTGGACCAATTGATTTGTACCTCTTAAGGTATCTCCTGAACTTGCATACATGCATTTGCACATTATGCATGCTAGCTCTGCGTGTATGTGTGTGTGTGTCTCACATGACATAGGTTTACCTGCCTGCCATATTTCCTTACTTTATCTCTGTTTGACATGTGATGGTTTCTGCAGGGTCTTCCCTTGTTATCTTGCCTGATAATTGCACTTGCACCCACACACACACAAGTAAATTTATGTGACTGTTTGTTTGTACTATATTTGATGTTGTACAGCAACTGTATTCATAATTTTTGTAGCAAATACAACCAAGAAGATGAGGATGTGGCTGTCAAACAAATTAATCCACGCAAAGTGGACACTGACGGGCTAGCTATAAAACAACATATCCAAACTAGTGCTTCTGACATGTACAATTCACTTTATTTGAAGTCATCTGGGCTTCAGAAGATAATTCCTTCGGATTGTGATGTAAGTATAAATGGAAGCTTCAAGTTGATCTCATTTTGTTTTCCTTTTTAGCCTTTTGTACTTTTCTTTGTCCACCAGCAAAGATGTGCACATGTTTCAGATGTTTGGTTGCTCATGCAAAAGTGGATTTTGAGTAGCTTTTTTGCTTATGATTCATTGGCTATCCTTTTGCAGATTGATGATGATTATTGGTTTGAATCAAATCCTGAAGTCAGCATTTCCGAATTATGGGAGTAATTAGGGTCCAAATAAACAGACTTGCGATGTTTGAAATATTTAAACCTAACTTATACAGGAGAGTTCATGCTATCATGTTTATCACATACCTTTTGCAATTGACTGAAGATTCTAGATTTATTAGATGGCTGCCTGCTTTGATGCTTCTAGGAAAACTCTCACAATTGGCGTGATGCTGTTTATAATGTAAAGGGAAATCAGTTTTAGGTGGTTGCTTAAGATGACCTGAAGGGTACTTGTTACAGCTCCTTCAGACTTGAAAATGTAAATTCTTTAGCTACCTCTTGTTTTTTTAATAAATAATTACTAGCCATTTAAAGTTCTAGGAAATGTATGGGCAAGCAAGGGCGCCTGGTGTTACGAGTTGTCTATTATATCTAAATCATAAGGCAAATCCTTAATACCCTTGGGCATTTGGATTTATATTATGGTTCGGGCTTGCAAAGCAGGTTGCATAGTGCAAGTATATTGACTGAATATGGACCAAAATCAAAATTCAACCAGAAGAGTGTTTATCCAGAAAGTTCTCCTGCACCCTGAAACGAGAAAGAATTAAACGATGCGGACGTCTGTTTCATGGCATTTGTTGTTATTTCAGGCTGCTAACACGGTGGAATAGTTGCGACCAAACGGAGCCCCAACACAAGCCTGTTGTTCCATCTCCAACCTATTGTCCACTGGGCTTATCATAAAGGCTAAAGTTAGTGTAGAGCTGAAGCCATTAACAACTAGTTTGGGTTTTATGATCACAACTCATTCTTATCCGTTTAAGAGTGGAATTCTTTTTTTATCATATTACAATGGGAGGTGAGAGATTTGAGCCAAAGACTCAAACGTCGTTGATTGTGTACACAACTAATCAAGTTAAATTGAAAAATTGTGTTAAGAAGTCGATTTCGCGTTAGAAAAATATACAAAAATATATATATAATAGTTTAGATTTAATTAGTTCTGATATTTTAGTAATATCACTAAACTCAATTAATTACTTTCTAATTTCTCTTTCTAAAATGTCCATTTCTTCTTTAAAAGCAAAAATTGATTTAAGCTTCCTTTGATCGTCAATGGAATCTTGTTCATCCTGTAAGTGTTAATGCAGGGGCTTCATTTTCACAAATCCTTTAGCAGATTCTTCTCCGTGTTTTCTTCATCACACAGAGAACCATAGCTCTGTGATTGTCACAATAGAATTAACCTCGACCAATTTTGTTTCATGGAAGAGATTTTTCTTGCTTGAAATCTCAATTAGAAATAAATAAGGATTTCTTGATCGTGCTATTACCAAACCTTCTCCTCTATACTTTTGTGGACTCGATGTAACAATCTGCTGTCGGCATGGTTATTCAAGTATATTTCAGTATCTGTTGCTCCAACTGTATTTTATACGGATGATGCTCATCTAATTTGGGAGAAACTTCATCAAAGGTTTTCACAATCAGATGACTCTAGGATCTGCCACTTGCAAAATATAACATCCACTATGCACCATAATTCAAGGTACAAAATCAGTAGATGCATATTTTACTGAATTAAACGATATATAAGAGAAGCTTAGGACTCTTTCCAGCCATAGACTAAGGACTGTGTTTTAAATTCTTAAATGGTCTAAATGAGTTTTATTAATCATTAAGATGAAACATTATCCTTCAAAAATCATTTCCTTCTTTGGATCAGGTGTATATTATGGCGCTTGGAGAAGAAACTCAAAGGTCTCTAATATTACAATCACAAAATTTTATTGAATCATCGGCCATGGCTATTAACAAATGGAGATCAAATTTGATTTGTCACCATTGTGGTAAACCAGGACATTCTAAAGAGAAGTATTATAGTTTGATCGGTTTTCTAGCTCATTTCAAATTCACTAAGACCTCAGTTAATTTGGTTTCTAGTTAGCCTGAGCAAATTATATCAGATCAGGCAATACAATCAATTCCACAGTTGCATCTCTCTTAGGATCAACTTCAGAAGCTCATAACTTTGCTTAGTGATCAGAGTATTTCTTCTAATCCATCTGTTTCTCAAATGGCACAAGTCGACGCTGCTGGTATAATTTCTTAAATTAATGCTGCAGGTATTCCATCTTCCATATTTTCTGCTCATCTTGTTTTTACATTGTAAAATTTCTTGAAGACTTCTTTCCATGCCATCACGAATCATAAACATAAGGGCAACAAATCATATTATATATTCTATTTCTTATTTCGCCTCTTGTGTTGCTGTACAGAATTCATTTGTTAAACTACTTAGTCACACATGTAGGCACAATCATTCTAAATTCATTAATTACATACCATAATATTCTTTTAGTTCCTTTCTTTACTTTTAACCTCTTGTCTATCAATAAGTTCACTCAAAATAAGAATCATCATCTCATTTTTCTATCCAACTTTTGTTTTATCCACATCCTTTCATCATGGATGATTATTAGACTAGATAAAATAAAAGGTGCTTTATACTACTTACATCAACACAATAATTCAAAGTCCCAATCTTCATTATCTTTATCTGTCAACTATTTTCAATCTCTTTCTTCTTCAGTTATAAAGCCATTTTACAATAAATTAGTAGTTCATAATAGTTCTAGTGCTTTATCAGTACATTCAAATTGTAACAAGTCATCTAAAATTTGACATCACAAGTTAGGTCATCTTTCAAATGATAAAATTTCTTATTGACTTCCGGTTATTCCCAATGTTATTGATAAATCCAAGTTATTACCTTCTATGACTTGTCCTATTACAAAACAAAAGAGGTTACCTTTTTCTGTTCATATTCATCACACTACTACTTGTTTTGAACTTGTTCATATAGACATATGGGGACCTTATTCTCAAACAGATTTGAATGGTAGTCATTATTTCTTATCCATGGTTGATAATTACAGCAAATGCATATGGGTTTATCTCATGAAATCAAAATTTAATGTGTCTTTCCTTATTCCTCAATTCTATGCTTCTGTTCAATATCAGTTTCATCCATCCATTCAAGCTATTATAACTGATAATGGTGTATAGTTTGGTCTTACGTCTTTTTATGCAACTAAGGGAATTTACATCAAACTGGTTGTACTTATACGCCACAAGAGAATGGTATTGTGAAAAGAAAACACCAACACTTAATACAGCTAGAGCTGTATTATTTCATGCTTCTTTTTCTTTGGTGGTAATGCCATTCTCACTGTTATATATCATTAATAGATTTCCTTTAACGCGACTTTCTAATAAAAAGTCCATATGAAATTTCATTTCATTCTGTTCGTTCTTATATTCATTTAAAATCTTTTGGTTATCTATACTTTACTGTCAATCTCATTTCTCATAGGACCAAATTAGATTCTCGTTCAAGACAGTATGTCTTCATTGTTTACCGTTTAGGAGTAAAAGATCACAAATGATACGATTTACATTCTAAGCCTACTTTTATTTCTAGAGATGTAGATAGTGAACTAGTCAATCAGAAAAAAAAAATATTTATATAGTTTTTTGTTAGTGATATTTCATAATTTTGAAGTAATATTATTTAACTCAGGTAATACAGGTATAATGATAAAATTTAAATACATTTACTAAGATGCATTTATTGTGAGATTGATGAAAAAACTAAAATAATCTTTAATAAAATTTAAATTTATATTGGAAACACAAGCATTAATTAAGAGTAAAATTCTCATTTATAAATAGCATTATTTATTTATTTTCATTTGAGATACATTTATTGTGTTTTACTTAAGCCAAATAGCATTACTCTTTTTCATAATTTTGCTTCATAATTCTTCCTAATTGAATGATTCACCATATCTACATCATAAAGTGATATGAACCAAGTGATGCAAACATCTAAGGCAAGACCAAAGGCTCACTTCAACTTCAAGGTTCAACTACAAGAGGAAGGGTCGAGAAGTTGAAGGATGCAATTGGAACATTTATGCAATAAGAAATTACCATTGGATTAGTCCAAGATCCATTGCAAGGAATTGAAGGATCTTCTTTAAGCCAAAAAGAAGCCCTTTGTACCTTAAATTGCATGAAAAAAACCTCAAGAAGAAGACTAAGAGTCAAAGGAAAGTCAATTGAAGGAAGAAGGGCAATAGGTAGAAAGAGAAGGACACACACGACTAAAAAGCATAGTTATGCGTTAAAGAACCAAGCTAGGGTAGAATGCAAGAGAGACATATGGCTTAGAGACATGGTCGTGCGTTGAGGTAGGATTTTGAAAAGATGCAATAGCAGTGACACACGACTGTGTGCTTCAAGAACATTTTGTTTTTCTATTTTTGTTAAGTGAATTTTGACTTGTTTCTTTCCTATTTAGCTAGGATTTCTATCTAAAGTGTATTTCATACTTAGATAAAATTTTGTTTAGGAATTTAAACCTTTTCTATATAGAAAACATCATATTAAAGGGTATTTAAATCCCATATTTAGCCTTCAACAATAATAAATGATTATTCCTTTGGCTTAAAACTATTTGTGAGATTTAATTCTCTTATTAAGTTTTTGATAAGATTATTGAGTGAGTGCTTAATAATTTCATAAATTTGTTTAATTTAAGTCTTAAATTACTTAGTTAATTTAAGATTGAAATTAACATCATTTAAGTCTATATAATCTATGTTGCTAGAAATAAGGTTTCTAAAGATCTAATTAGAATTTAAGGATTTATTTTATTTTGATTTTAAATTAAAACTCGAGACTTATGTTCAACATACGGGTAAGGATTTCAACCAATCTTATTCGTATCATTTGGTATCGGAGCTAAGGTAAATTCAAGATCAAAAGTATCATTTTTTCTTGTTCTTGCATTATTCTTGTTTTGTTCTCATTGAAATCGCATTTTTGTTCTTTTTTGCTCCATTTGGCCTTCTTTGATTTCTTCCATCCAAATTCATTTGTTTCCAATTGTTTCATCATGCATTAGTCTTGTTTCACATCATATATCTTATTGTTGAAAATCAAAATCAAATTCATTCAAAATTGTATACTTTTGCAAAAATTTCTTAAATTAAGGACCTTTGCAAAATTTTTAATTTTGTATTTTTCATCCATTCTAATTTGTGTTTCCTTATCAATTAACTCTTCTTGTGTCCTTAATTAAAGATTTAAAGTATTTGATTCAAAAAATTTCTTGAAATTTAGAAGTTGCTAAAATTTCCTTAAATTAAGGAAAACTTATTTCTAGCTTATTTTTTGCAATTTTTTTTCCTTCCTATTTGTTTCTTTTGTTACTAATTACCTTTTGGGTATTTTTTGGTGTATAAGGCCGAACCACATTCCAAAATTCAAAGGAGGGAAAAATTATAAAAATACCCTATAAGTACTAAATTTGGCTTCTTTGTTTGTGCTTTTGAGTTGTTTCTTCAAATTTCTTACAATTTTAAGTTTGCTTTAACCTCCAAAAGTCAAATAAAAAAGAAATAAAAGAAGAAAATAGAAAGGAAAGAAGTTAAAGAATTGCAAAAGTGTTATTTTGAAGCAAATTTTGAAATTCCTTTCTAACGCTCTCTCAAGCTTGCAGGTACCATCACATGATAAAGTGTGTTGACTCTCTTGTCCTTAACATCGCATTTAATAGACGGGCAGTATCATTGAATAGCGAAATCCCATTTCACGAAAAGTTTATGTATAGGAACACCATATATTGACCCATTCAAAGTCGTTTACACACAATGGGTGTTTGATTTATTGGAATTAGAATCCCACCTGAAATTGTGAGATCATTTTTATATATGCATATTGCATTTCCTTTGTACAAAATATAACCTCTTAATTTTATTATGCGAAACGTAAGTTCTGAAAATTCATAATACAAATAGTTCATAATTTACACAGATTTAATTTATTGAAGATAACGTTTTGGTTCATCTTCTAGCCACTCAACAAATTTCATCTACGCAACAAAAATGGCCCCCCAAGGCAAAAGCATCTTTCAAACTTTATGTTAAAAAACAAATAGGCGTATTCCAACAACGGAGAACTGTATCTTCACTTTAACATTTCTAAAGGTGCAATAATTGTCTCGTATCAACCCCAAGACTCTTCATCTACCAATTCTATGTTCAAAAAATAAAGCAACGAATGCAATAAGAAAACAGAAAGTAAATTTACATAAACGTCAGCAACAGTGATTCAAGACCCACCATCATCCACCGACTGAATTTTACTGATTAACTGCTAGTTACGTAACGTAAATTTGGGGAACTTTTGAAACTGTTCTTTAACTTTTTGGCCCTGATCGAGTTTTCCTCAATTTGGCACGTGTAACACGAATGTTTTTATCCATGTGACTCTCTTTTGGGGGAGGATTTGTAGTTTCATTTGTTGATGAAGGTGTTGCTTCAACTTGCATTGCTTCTGCCTCGGTTGATAAAGCCTGGCTGGAAGTTTCAGAGGCAGCATTAGCTTTTTGAGCATCGGAAGCTGAGGCAGGAGCTTTTTGTGCATTTGAAGCTGCTGGGGGAGGGATTGCTTCTCCCACTTGTGAAGGAGGCACCTCTTCTGCTACCTCTGTTTCATGCTGACTTGAAGATGTGCTAGAAGTGGGGGATGGGGGTTCTTCAGTCTCTGGTTGTGCTGCAGGTGGTTGATGGTTCGGTGTAGCAGGTTGATGAGTCCTAGCACCTTGTTGTGGCTGTAATTTCAAGTACTCAGAATAGTTAAAAGCCAACAATGAGAGAATCAGACAAAACTTAAGGCTGGGAGCACCAATGTGAAAGTGAAAAAAAAAAAAAAAAAAAGGGAAAGAAAGAATGTCCACATTGCAACCACCAGTACATATTGTTTTAAAGAACTGGACACTCAAATTGAATTACACATTTTGTAGATAAAACATGCAACCAATACTTCATCAAATGACAGGTTCTTGTCAAATTTCAAAGAGAAGAAACCATGCTATGCAATATGAGAATTCCATTTTTACGAAGCACATCAGACAAAACCTCATGTACAAAAACACATCATATAGGCAGTCCCTGTTTGCAGATATTTGTTTAATCCAGCAATAAGGTAATATACAACTACTAGAAACCACGGCTAACTTATGGTTAAGGGGGACCAGCCTAATACTCCAACCCAGAATGTGGTATGCTGAATTTCAGCTTAGACAATATGATCAGGAAAAAAGAACATGTAAAATTTGTGCTGCTTACGTTTTAGTAACAGAAACGAAGAAAACATAATGGCATCTATTTCTACTGAACTACCTGCGCAGGGCGGGGACTTGTTGACTGTGCAGCAATATACTGCAAAATCTCAAATACTCTTGTCTGACCATAGCTTGCTGCCTTTTGCCAGTATAACACTGCCATATCTCCAGCTCTAGTTCTTAGTTCCAACAAGTTGCGATCGATTTCATTTTCATGCTTTGCAACATATGGTCTAAAGAAGGAATCATATACATAGGTAGTTCCCTGACAAATTGAAACAACAGGGTCAATTGCAATGAAGATCATCAAACTACTTAAAATAACATCCTTGCTTGGCTCGCTGATAAACACATACCTTAGTCTTAGGGTACCACAAATATACAAAAAATGCCAGCTTAGCTTCACTGTACATTGGAACCCTTTAAGAAAACAAAGAAAACTGAATGAGAATACAGAATTCTCTGATAAACACCACATTTGCACTTAATGTAAGATTCCACACCATGAAATAAAAGCATCTCCAATTCTCTCACAAACTGTCAACACAGCCACCAAAATCCTGCAACCCCAATGATTAAAAAAGGCAAGTTTAGCACCAAAAATTACTTGCACACTTCAAATGGAATAAATAGAAACATGCAACTTACCAATACTGGCACCAAAATTGAAGATGCTCGATTTCTGGCTTATTCTTTTCAACAGTTTTATAGCACTCATAAGCAGGATAAGCATAGCCAAACACCATCCTGCCAAAATATAAACAAGTTGAATCAGACAACAATATAATTCCTTTAAATTCACATGAGAGAGAAGACTGAGTCATTGTTAACATACACGAGTCCTCTTGTAAGAAATGATCCAATCATTTTGTATGCCTAATTTGACCCAAAAACCCAAATGATGATGATGATGTTAAAAACCACAGTGTCTCACAAACTAATTGACCTGTAACATTGATAATGAAACTGTTAGAACTAGGGCATAATAAAGTTGGAAATTGTAAATGCCAAAAGTAATACCCAACAGCATTGTTTAGATCCTTATGCCTACATAAGTTGCTGAAACTGCATGTTTAGGAAAGAATCATATATTGGCAGACAGAAAATTAGACATCATTTAACCCTTGTATTTCCATGGTCTTCAGAAAGGAAGCTGAAAAGACTGAATTGAACTTAGCTAAAAGGTTTACTGAGGCTAATAAAATGATCAACTCATATCATTTAAGTGACTCCCTAATATTCAAGCATATGTTTTCAGATTTTTCAAAGCCAAAACATTATAGAAACTAGAGTCGAATTGACAATAATTTTCGTCAATTTGCTCGCCAACCAAACCATGTACAAATCCGCATTCCACTGTCAAGTTTGACATTAGATTCCGAGAGTTCAATGAAGGCGCGCCACCCCCCCCCCCCCCAAAAAAAAAAATTAAAAAAAAGACAACAGCAAATAAATACATATATACTCTTCTCACAACTCAAAACTTTAAAGAGTTCATGATCCAAAAGCTAGGCATAATGACTGCTAAAAATAACTTAACAGAGGAAATAAACAAGTCAAGCAGTGCGTAATCTAGTGGGGTACAAGAATCTCAAACTATATTGAAGCGTTATCACATTCAATCGAAATCTAAAAATTTAGGTTAAAACAATACCAGTTATTCGGAAATACAAACAAGAATGCCACTAACGGCCGAAAGAATTTCGAACACCGATCAACAATACAATCAATACCGACAAGATAAGTATAAAGATAATGAAAAATATAATGGTGATTATTACGTCCTGATGAATTTTATTATCATACGGAATCCCTATGACGAAAACAGAAAAAAGACCAAAAAAAAAAAGTGCCAACAAATGAGAGTTAATCTGCAGCACAAATGGGAAAGGTCGGAGATCAATAAATCTCCGATGAGTTCATAAAGATTTCTGGCATACGGATAAATCGATGTCGCTGAAGTGGCACCGGCGAGCCGTTACGATGTCGGCGTCGAGGTATAAACTAAGGCGAAACGAAGAGAGAGTGAGGAGTGAGGTGAGGTGAAAGCAGCAGTTTCGTTTAGTGTCGTTTTTTTAAATTCTTTCGGATTTGTGCTAAACCTTGTTTTGAGTTCCGTAATTTAGAGAGATGTGCTTTTGTGTGGGAGACGCACAAGGATTCTGTGCTTAATGTTGCTTAATCACCGTTGATCTAAAACCAAGGGCTGACGTGTTCGAGTGTAAACTTAGGAAGCTAGAGATGATCATTGTTTTGTAGGATTCAAACTATTTGGCTATCTTATGACGTATGCATTTGTCATGAGTTGACCATGTGGCCCTTAGCTTGTGATTGGGAGAGGGTAAAATAAGAAAGAGAGGAAAATAAGAGGGAAATATTATTTTTCTTTGATTGAGAATGAGAGGAAAATAAAGGGGGAGAAAAAATAACTTATATTTTCTTCCCTCCCTTTTTTTTTCTAAAATAGAGAGAAAATATTGAAGTAAGAGGAGATTTTGCAAAAATTATCATCCTACCCCTGGACATTATACAAAATTACAAAATCTGAGTAAAAATCGAATCAAACTGAAAAACTGATCGAACCGATCTGGTTCGGTTCAATTTGATCCCTTAATAAAATTGGTTTATTCAATTATACTATTTAAAAAATTCGGTTTTAGGTTTTTGGTTCGGTTTTTTATATAGAAAACAAAAAAATTTGAATTAACTGAAGTAATTAATAAATCAAACCCATTTGAATC
>CATIWR010475119.1:0-14356 GCA_949677035.1 Omphalea diandra | reverse complement strand
ATATATATATATATATATATATATATATATATATATACACACACACACACACACACACACACACACACACACACACACACACACACACACACACACACACACATATATATATATATATATATATGTAATCTAATAATAAGTATCTATTGTCATTATACGTAAGTATCTACTTTCATTCAATAAAATAACACACTACAACTTTGCAATCTGCAATCTAATACCATCACTACAAACCAATACAAATCACCATTTCAACATTACATTCATAATTACATTCACTAATAGAGCAACTAACACAACCAACACCATTAAATAGAAGTCCTCTTTTTTTTTTTTTTCATTTATTTACTTTTCTTGCTCAATTCCAAAACTTGTGTACTTAAAGATGCATTCTCTAACTTCAATACCTCAATCTCTGCTCACTTCACAATCATCCATGGCTTTTGGCATTTCAATGTTACTTACCATCCTTACAAGTCTTCTTAGCATTTAAACCTTCTTAGTGAATCTCTCATCATACCAAATAAAAAAAACCTACAAAATCTTCTTTGCAAACACCATTGCTTTCAAATATTATACAATATTACTCAAATATCAATAAATAATAACCCAAATTTCACTCCAATTTCAGTGTATTTCCTTACTTGAGGACATAATCAAACATGCAAGTTTCCATAAAAACAATCAAAGGTTTCATCATCTTCATTAATTCTTACTAAATTTGGTATTTTCCTTCGAGTGCTACTCGATCTTTTTGCCCTTGTATCACTTCGTTCAGTTAAAAAATCTGATTAGGTCATGCAATTGGGTGAGGAAGTCAACACAATTTTCTCGTAGCTTATTCGATTTGCTCTTAGATGCTTCAATTACCTTCTTCAAATTTCTCTCAACTGCTTCAATTAAATTTTGCTCAAATTGGAAATCCTAATTTTATAATTTTGTTTTGTTGTACTCAATGGTTATATTTTAATAATAATTATTGTTTAATTTCTATTAATAACATAATATTATACCTCAATGACACTTCACTAATAATAATAATATAATAATACTTATGTGTCATTTTTACTAACCTATTAACAGCTTTGATTGTGCAAGTATTCGTGATATGAATTTGAAGAGTTGAATGACTTAAATATAATAAGTTAAAGGGATACATGTAGAAAACGCAAAAAGTTTAGAAAACCATAAATATATTTTCTTGTATATGTGTGTATATACCCTTCATTCATCCTCTTAAGCTCTCAAACAACAATGGTTATCTTTCATGCAAAAAATTTTTATATTTGTATAATTTAAAGTTATTCGGAAAAAGAATAAAATATATATAAACTATAATACTCAATATAACACAAACAAATTTATGATCATTTGAGCACCAAATATGTAATTATAATTTGTTTACTTCAATTCTAGTACTATTTATTTCATTTCTCAATAACAAGATTTTTAAAAAAAATCAAATCACGTCATGAAACTAATGTACATACTCCAACTGATTTTAAAAAATATATATATTTTTGCATATTTTCTAATATATAGCATTTAGAAAAATTGATCAATAATATTTTTTTAGTTAGTGAAATCTTATTTGATTATAGAAAATAACAGTTATTTTCTAGAAAACTATTCTAAATAATTAGAAAATAGAATTTAATATTTGATTATAAAATATTCAAAATAAAAATTGAAAGTTAATTTTCTATAATTTTCAATTTATAACTAAGCTTGGGAAAACTTCTTTTAACTAGTTTTCCACCAACTAAATATTAGCAGCGGAAAACACGG
This sequence comes from Omphalea diandra, assembly GCA_949677035.1. Taxonomy (NCBI): domain Eukaryota; kingdom Viridiplantae; phylum Streptophyta; class Magnoliopsida; order Malpighiales; family Euphorbiaceae; genus Omphalea; species Omphalea diandra. Next base: position 12,568 of record CATIWR010475119.1, on the reverse strand, counting down.
TTTTCCATGTGTTTTCACTTTAGTTTCACTTGTGCATAGTGTTGTTGGCCCAATAACACCTTTTTTTTGAAAAAAAAATTGTTTACTATTCTATTACTTTCTTTTATGTTTATATATATGTGTGTGTGTGTGTTTTGTATAAAATTAAAATCAAATAAGTTTGAATTTGCTATAAAGTATAATAGGGATAGCTTAATTAGATGCGGTTTTTATGTTTTAAAATATGATTATAGGTTAAAAAAATATTTTTAAGTGTTTAGACTATAAAATTAACAACATCTTTACATTTAAATTAGTATGTTAATGAAGTATATCTTATTCAATAAATAAAAAAATAGAAAGAAAACTAAATATAGGATACTAAAAAATTGGATAAATGAACATGTTTTTAGTTTTTTAATTTTTTATTTGAAAAAATGAAAAGAAAACTAGAAATTGAAAAGAGAAAATATGTTTCATAATTAAATAGTTATTTTTAAAAAAATGACTTTTTTTTATAAAAAGAAGTTATTTTCTTGATTTTGACAAACTCTTCTAAATTAAAAATAAATTGCATAAACCTATATTTATTAGTGTATTTATTATCATTCATTATCCTTAATCACCGATATCTATTATAGACCAGTAACAATTATCAACAATTAATGGGACTTATATTAATTTTTTCACATTAAATAATATAAATATAATATTCTTATGGTCTAAATAAAAAATTAATATTTTAATATATTTTCAATATTAAAAAATATCTTTCGAATTTTTTAAAAATACTTATCATAAAAAAATTATTTTTTCTTGAAACAAAATGGAGCATTGTTTGCAAACAACTCGATGCACATCCCTACAATTTGGTGAAAAATTTTATTTGAATCATCTTATGAAAGTGAAGTGTAGAGCAACATCAATCAAATATATTGTCATTTAATTGCCTCAAGTCAAACACATTTTGCTGAATATTTCCTACTGAACGATTGCCAATAATTGGAGAAGATAATTATACCTAACTGATAAAAATATCTTACCCTTCAATCAAACGTAAGACTAAGAAATCGAAAGGGTTAATCATAATTTTGTTAGTCAAATCTTTTAATTTAGCCACTAAATACTAGTGCTAAGCATGTGACACAAAAATTTTTGAATTGATTATAAAAATAACATTAGACAAACATAGAACTAAAAAAATTTATGAAGCTATAGTAAAATATCAAACCTGAATTGAACCGAATAAATTAAATGAAATGATTATGGAGATCTAGACATCTCCAAACCAATATATGTTTATGTGTGTTTGTGCGTACGTGCGTGTGCGTGGTGTGTGTTTTGGACCTAAACTAATAGTGGTATTAATGATACATGACCCATTCTTCCTCCCTTCCCACCTTTCCCTCCAGCATATACAAAGTCTAACAACCCATCAAATTTACAAAAGCCCAACCCTTTCATATGATAACCCAAACCTTAACGCACACAAACATACTTGACATAGTCAACCACACACATTGGTACACTTTCACTTCACTAACCCCAACCCAAAAACATAATAAAAACAAAAGCTCTCTCTCTCTCTCTCTCTCTCACATAAAAGTTATTGCACACTCTCTCATACAAAAGTCATTGCATTGCACTCTCTCTCACATAGAAGCTATCGCACTACACTCTCTCATACAGAAGTTGTCACGTTGCACTTTCTCTCATAGAGAAGTCACTGCATTACACTCTCTCTCACGTAAAAGTCAACGCACTGCACTCACCCCTTTCAATCACCACAAATAAGCAAAGTCACCACACCATTAGTCACAAATCAATCTCCCTCACCTTCTTTCTTCTTTTATCTTTCTCTCACATAGTAGTTGTCATTCCCACCCACCCATTATGATCACCATAAATAAATAAACTCACCACACTCATAGTATAGTCATAAATCGATCTCCTCTCTTTTCGCTAATCTCCTTTTTTTAAAAAAAAAATATTTATCTTCTCTTATACATTTAGAGCTCTTATTTGTTTTTAACAAGGTTTTATTTGTCTCTTGGATGATAAATAAGAGATAGAAGAAAGGAGATCAAGCTCGAACCAAAAGACTAAAAAAAGGTTCAATTTTTAACATTATTATTTCATTACATATTTGTTTTGCAGTTCAATCTGATTTGAGTTGGAATATAAAATTGTGATGTAATGGATTGGATTATAAAACTATATTGTAACTTATCTTAGGTAGTTTAAAACTAAACTATGCTGATCTCATGGTGGATACACTAAAAATTAAAAAAAAAAATGTGTTCTCTTCTCACTCTCAGTGTTGCATGTGTCTTTTTTTTTTTTTCTTTATTGTATGGTTAGAGGTTAAATTAGAACAAGACTATCAATTGACCTATTCTATGCAACGATCATATTTGAAAGTGTTTTCTTTTTCCATTATATGTATACATATACTATGTGTCTATCTTTTGTTCAGACTTCTCACTTCTAAGTCCTACTCCTTTATAGTATTTCTCTGACACATTTTTTTTTTGTTAAATACATTTCAAGTTGTTAAATTACAAACTGTTAGGTGTATAAAGTCAAGCTCCTCTATTTCGAGAAAAACTTTTGTCGAGTCTTTTGTTAATGAAGGGTTGATTAAGTTCAAGAATCATAAGTGTAAATGTGAAAGAAAGGCTTTGGTGAAAATATCAAAGGATTCTAAAAACCCTTTCAAACTATATTTTCATTATGATTTATGTAGGTTATATAAGTTCTAGAAACTATATTTTGAGGAGTACAGTTTAGAAAGTTATGTTTCATACTAGCAGATTTTCTGTCAATCTTGGGATTTCTCTAGAACAAGTCACTTCTTTAATGTTGAAGATGCAAACAAAGTCATGGAATTAAGGATTACCTTATAGTTGTGATGATGACTATTCTAGTTTTAATAGGATTTTTTTTTCTTTTTTTTAGTTTGTATTATGTGATGGTTTGGTTGTATTTGTTTATGTAATAGAACTATTATACTTTGTTATTGGTAATGAATATAAACTTAATTGATATTTCTAAATTAAGAATTCTTTGTTGTTAGTTGTTAATTATAATTGTAATTGCAACTGTTCTTTCCTGTTTGTTATTGGTAATGAATATAATATTTATTATTGGTAATGAAAATATTGCAATGGTAAATGTGTGTGATTGTTGATTTCTAATAATGACTATTTTTATGATGTTTAAATTTGGAAGGATCATCATGAAAGAGAGTTTGAGTCATATACCAAGAAAAGGTAGCCATTGTTGCTTGATTTTGATAATAGTAACTCTAACTCTATAAGAACTAAAAGAAAAAAATTTGAGTGGTAAAAAGCAAGAGCTTATTAGAAGGTCAAAGCCTAATTTGTGTGAAACATAAGTTAAGTGCCACCTTTTGAGTGCAAACACGAGAGAAAGTGTTTTATAAGCTTTTTTTTTTCTCAGTTTCTAACCATAAAAAACTTTAAAGATATAGAGCAAGATCCTAAGTGGAAGTATTCTATGAAGGCTATGCAAGAAAGATGGCACAACTATTCAATAGCCATTGGGATGTCCAAGAAAAGATGGAGAAAGACAGAAAGGAGACATGTTACCACCACTAATAATAATACCAATAACACCACCCCATACAACACAAGAACAAGTTAGGAGGGGAAAATGACAAAAACATAATGATAAATTAGTCGATGAAAACTCCAAAGGACGTAGAAAGCAAGATAACAATCTAAGAAGCATAAAGATAAAATCTTACGTTCCATGAAAGGAGTGATCCTAAGGCCTACATAACATGGGAAAAAGGTGGACTTCATTTATAATTGCCATAACTACTTTGAAGAAAAGAAAGGTAAAGCTTCTTGTTATTGAGTTTATTGATTATGTTGTAGTATGGTTGGGACCAACTGGCGGTATCTAGAAGGTGATATGGTGAAAATCCAATCTCTACATGGCATAAGATGAAAAACATGATGAGAAAGATGTTTATGACTAACCATTATTATATAGACTTAGGAGTATTACTAAGACATGGAGATGACTTTGATTCATGTGAATATAGAGGTGGACAAAAAACAAACTATGCACCATTTCTTAAATGGTCTTAACAAAGAAATTACTAACATTATTGAATTGTAGATTTATGTGGAGCTTGAAGGCATGTACCATATAGTTTTAAAGGTGGAAAGACAAATTAAAGGGAGGACTTTTAAGCTAAGCTCTTTAATAACATCTTATTGGAGTAAAAATTAGAGATGAGGTAAAAAGAATCCTTTCAAGGCCAAAAGTGAATACCAAAAAATTGCAAGGAATAAGGGAGTTTCAAGCCAACCAAAGCATAAAAACCAAAGACAAGTTCCATTGAGCATTTCAAATATAGAGTATGAGGCCACATGACATATGATTGTCCAAACAAAAAATCTATGGTAATTGTAAATTGTGAGATTGATAGTGAAGATGAAGAGCAAGAGGATGAGATGCCCCTACTAGTAAATGCGAGTGATGATGAAGATGATTTTAAAAAGGTTGATTTCAAGGAATTTCTAGTTGCAAGGTGAACTTTGAATGCCCAAGCTAAAACTAAAGAAGAGAAAAAAGAAAATATCTTTCATGCAAGGTGTCGGATCCAACACAATGTATATTGTTTAATTATTGATGGAGTTAGTTGTACCAATTATTCTAGTACTTATTTGGTGGAAATTTTTTACTTGCCTACTTTAAAGCATTTAAAGTTTTATAACCTACATTGGTTGAATAATTGTGGTGAAGTAAGAGTTACTAAATAAGTGTGTGTTTCTTTTTCTATGTGCAAATATGTTAACGAGATCTTATGTGATATGATGCCTATGCAAGCTAGTCATATTCTTTTGGGGCATCCATGGCAATTTGAAAGGAGGGCAAAGCATGAAGCTTTTACTAATAAATATGGGTTTGGCATGAATGGCAACCATATTGTTCTTACTCCTTTATCGCTTAAAAAATTGTATGAAGATTAAAAAATAATAAGAGAGAGAGGGAGAGAGTGTGAACAAATGAGAGAAAAGGAAATAATTGCACAATAAAAAGAGAATTGTGAGAAAACCATGGAAAGGGATGAGAAAAGAGAGAAACAAAAAGGAGAGACTAAAGAGCATGCACAAAAGAAAAGAGAGACACTTATAAAAAGAGAAATTATGGAAAAGAAAAGCTTTTATGTAAAGGAGAGTGAAGTCAAAAAAGCTTACCTTTCCCGAACACCCATGGTTTTGTTTTTGTATTTTGTTACTAATGACTTAAAAGATTCTTTACCTTATGTTTTTGTTTCTCTTTTAAAGGTGTATGGAGATTTGTTCCTCGAAAAGATGCCAAGAGAACTATCACCATTAAAAGGAATTGAGCACCAAATAGACTTCATCTCGTGCTCACAAATTCCAAACAAACCACCTTTTAAGAGTAATCCCAAGCAGAAAAATGAGCTTTAAAGGTAAATATATGAGATAATGGAAAAAAGCTTGATTTAAGAAAGTATGAGTCCATGTATTTTGCTTGTTCTGCTAGTTCCTAAGAAAGATTGATCATGGAGGATGTGCATGACTATCGTGCCATCAATAAAATTACTGTAAAGTATAAACATCTTATTCTTAGGTTAGATGATATATTGGATGAATTACATAGTGCTAATAAGTTTTTCAAATTTCACCTTAAGAATGGATATCTCCAAATTATAATGAGAAAGGGAGATGAGTGAAAAAATAATTCTAAAATAAAATTTTGTTTGCATGAATGGTTAGTTATGCCTTTTGGGTTAAATAATGCATTTAGCATTTTTATGAGACTTAAGAACCAACTTTTACAAGCTTATTTATATAAGTTTACAGTTGTTTATTTGATGATATTCTTATACATAGTAAGTCATTAGAAGAGCATTTAGAGCATGTTAGATTAGTTTTTGATATTTTGTGAAAGGAAAAGTTATTTACTAACCTTAAAAAAATGTTCTTTTGTACAAGTAAGATTGTTTTCTTAGGTTTTGTGGTGAGTGCCTGAGGAATTAAAGTAGATGAAAAGAAAACCAAAGCAATTAAAAAATAGTCTACACTAAAAACTATTAGAGATATACGATCCTTTTATGGCTTGGTGAGCTTTTATAAGCAATTTGTTCATGATGTTAGAACGATAGGCGCACCATTAACCGAAGTTATCAAGAAGAATGTTGGTTTTAAATGGGGGGAAGTGCAAGAATGATTTTTTAATTTGCTTAAGGAAAAATTAATTTGTGCAGATTTGCTAGCTTTACCTAACTTTGTTAATATTTTTAAAATTGAATGTGATGCTTTAAGTTTAGGGATTAGATTCGTTCTTATGCAAGAGGGGAAACCAATCACATACTTTATTGAAAAGCTTAATGAAGTCATTTTAAAGTATCCATCCTATGACAAGAAGATGTAAGCAGTAGTTAAAATACTACAAACATGACAACACTACCTTTGGCCTAAGGAATTCATGATCAACAGATACCATGAAACCTTAAAGTCCATCAAAAGACAACAAAAGCTTAACAAAGGACATGTTAAGTAGAGTGAGATCAATGAACCTTTTTCCTATGTCAAAAGGTAAAAAAAAAGTAAGGAAAATATTATAATTGATGTTTTAACAAGGAGGTTTGTGCTTCTTTTTTACTCTTAATGCTAAGTTATTAGGCTTTAAGTATATCAAAAAGTTATTTAAAAAATGACCATTACTCTAGCTAGTTTTTTCAAGCATGTGAGAAAGTTATATATCAGAAATACTTTAGGCATAATGGCTTCTTGTTTAAAAATAATTGTTTGTGTATGCCTAATTGTAGTTTGTGTGACTTGCTGGGTAAAGAAGCATAAAAAAGAGGTTTGATGGGACACTTTAGTGTATAAAAGACTTTAGATGCTTTGCATGAACACTTTTATTTGCCTAATATATGACCTGATGAGCAAAGGATATGTCTTGCATGCAAAAGAAGCTAAGTCTAAGTCTAAACCTCATGGATTATGCATGCCACTACCTATTCCTAGCATCCCTTAGTTTGATATTTCAACGGATTTTATTTTAGATTTGCTTAGATCCAAATGTGATAATGACTCTACTTTGTTATAGTTGATCATTTTTATAAAATGGCACACTTTATTGCATGTCACAAAACTAATTATGTAATTAATATAAAAATTTATTTTTCATGGAATTATGCGATTGCATAGTATGCTTAAAACTATTATTAATGATAGGAATATTAAGTATCTTAGCTTATTTTGGAAAACTTTATGGGGAAATTTGAGGATTGAATTATTATTTTTTACTACATGTCACCTATAAACTGATAGACAAACTGAAGTTGTTAATAGAACATTAGGACAATTGTTACATGTTTTAATTAAAAAGAATTTGAGAACATAGAAAAAATGTTTGTCATATATAGAGTTTACATATAATTATGGTGTGCATTCATCTCCTACTATTGCCCTTTTGAGATTGTTTATGATTTTCTTTCAGGGAGTCCATTAGATTTGTCTCCTTTACCTTTGAAAATGTGCATAGATTTAAATGGTAAAAAGAAAGCTAAATTTGTTAAAACTTTACATAAAAAGGAGTGCATGAACATAGAAAAGAAGAATGAAAAAGTAGCTCAGCAAGCTATAGGGGACACATAAAAATAGAATTTAAACCTAGCAACTAGATTTGGGTACACCTTAAGAAGGACAAGTTTCCTAGGTTAAGAAAATCTAAGTTAGATCTTAAAGGGGATGATTCTTTTCAAGTCTAATAAAGGATTAATATTAATGCTTTTAAGCTAGACTTACCTGGTGGTTATACTATTAGTGCCACTTTTCATATTGTTGATTTATCATGTTTTAATTTTGATGAGGTATAAGATTTAATCATAAATCTTAGCAAGGAAAGAAGGAATGATGCAAGCATCGAGAATACCAAGCAAAAGGATACAATCAAATACAAAAGACTAATGACAAGAGCACACTTAGAAAAGTTCAAAGAAGTTCTTGGAGTGTTTGTGAAGGAAGCAATCAAACTTGGAAAGGATCAATCTAGCATGCATGCATTTGGAGCATGTAATGAATCTCCTTCTTAAGGAGCAAATCATTATCCATGCACCTCAATTTCATATTTAAAGCCTTAAGATGAAAACTATATATCAATATTTTTATTTAGGATAATTTGTACAAAAAATGATCTAGAAGTTTTTAGAAGATTCTAAAAGGTTCCATGAAGATCATAGAAGATTTCAAGATGATTCCAATAAGCCTCCAAAAACATTGGGTGGCGTGCAAGGAAACCCTAAAATGAAGAGCATATGAGCTAGCCAAAATAAAGAGATAAGGTCAACAAGTAAAATTTGAAGATCCTCTAAAGATTTGCTTAGTTGTCATCATCTTCTATTTCTCTTTTCTTATTGGCCAAATGTAACCTCTTATTTAGATTAGGATTCCAATAGTTTTTTTATTAGGAGTACTAGATGGAGTTTTTGGAAGGTTAAGTCCCTTTGGGTTGAATTATGCTTAGAATATTCCTAGGATGATTCTTTTCCTTCTTTTATTATGATTAATCTTAGTTAAAGCTTTATAGGCTTATAGTAGGTGTCAAAAATCAATCTAAAGATTAATTTGAATAAAATCTGAATTTTAAGAGTTTAATTCTCTTCTTTAGTTCTTTTACAAACTTAGGTGAATTTATCAAGTGAAGGTTTGATAACATTCAAACATCATTTGATTCTAAACTTAAAATTGAATTAGTTAATCTTAGGTTTGGCAATTAAACAACCTTTAATTCTTTATAACTAAGGTTACTAGATATAGGTTATTTAAGGGTCTTATTGGGAATTGAAGTTTCTTAGGTTAATTCATTGATAGATCCAAGGCAAAGGTATTAACATTGCATACGGGTTTTGATAAGTTATCCACATTTGTATCAAGAAGAAATAGGGAAGGCAGAGTACCTTTATTGTCATAAGCAATATCAAGCAAAAAATGAGCAAGACACGTCTGGTTTGAGAAAGCACCTTAGCTTATCTTGTAAAAAATTTCCACTTGAGATGATGAAAGCACTAAATGATGCCTTTTCAAGTCTAAAGATAAGAATAAATAAACTTTATCTTTTCCTAAATGTAAAAATGGTTAGTCTATAATGTCATGTTGGCATTTTGTCTAAGAAGCTTATAAGGAAGCTTTGGCTAAGTTGATAATAAAAGATGAATTACAATTTAGGTTTGTAAAAAGAGAAGGTATAAATAAATTCATGTTAGTTTGTTGCACAGATTTTATAATCCCTTTAAGATTTACAATTGGAAGGGATTGTTTCCATTTGTATGTTAGGAAAAAGTTAAAGTTGTCTACTTTCATTAAAAACCAGTGTTAAAGAGCTTCTTTAACTACTAACACATGGACAAATATTCAAAATTTATCTTATTTATACTCACTTTTAAGAAGGTCTTAGAATGCACATATCTCAGAGTTGATGCGAACCCATAATGGAACCCTAAAGCAACAACTCGTTAATAGGAAAACAATCATTCCTAGTAAAGTTAAAAGCGGCATCGTGGAAATCAAGCATGGGAGCATCATCATAGGCTATGTGTCATAAGGAAAAATGGGGAAGAGCCTAAAGACTAAAAGGGATTGGGAGGAAAACAAGAGAGAGAAAAAGACAAAAGCTAGAAGAAAGGTTAAAAATGGCATGTATTGTCGGACTAAGGGGCATATATATCCCTAAGTTATCTAATTGATTGCATAGACAACTGAAACCCTTCACATTTTAAAATTTTTTTCAACTTTTTACCTCTTTGCATTTTCATTTAATTATCTATACAAATAATAAAGAAGGGACACGAAGGAAAAATCAAAAGATACTACGGGGTAACACCTAATAAAATCGAAAAACATCTAGATAATTCAAAAAAATGTGGTTCCTTAAGATGTAAGACTGATGATGAGAAGCAACTTTAATTATCCCTAAAGAATAAGAAATACATTGCACAAGAAAAAAATAAAAACATGAATGAAGCCTTAAATTAAACTTACCTTCTAACCAAACCAAACCTTGAGAACATTAGAAGAAAGTAATTTTTTAGTTGTATAGCCAACATAAATGGTTGTACATGTAACTTTAGTGGTTTGTAAAGCCATCCTATTAGATGTATAGACATCCCCTAAACCTTAATAGAGATAATCTTTTAGAATAATTTACCATTGACCCTTAATTAGCTATACAGCCAACTCTTAATCTGTACACCCAACTCCCAGTTTGTACAACCAACTCCTTAATTAGAAGATTCTTTGATTCTATTAGCAAGAGGTTGAGGATTGAATGCAAACCAAACTATTAAGCTTAAGTGTACTATCTTCACCTCTATAATACCTCTCCCATTAAATGAGAGGAAAGAGGCATGGAAAACCTAAGGTTACTTTGCTAAAATTCACTTACATAACCCTAAAAAATCCCTTATTACACAGAAAATCAAACACCCAACACTTACACCCAAGAACTAATAGAAACCAAGCATTTATGACTCATTTTGTATTATACCCTAAGTATATTAAAGGATTATTCATCATCATAATGCCCTTGAGGGCAACACACTAAAAGGGCATCTAAGATTCAAGGCCACTCCTTTTTTCTTCTTATTTTCTTACTTTATTTTCAAAACTAGAGTACTAAAGGTCTATACAAACTTCTTCATGGTCTGTGTAGACCACCAGCTTCGTTGTACCGACCACCAATTGGTATGTACATCTATCTTTGAATATAACAAGCAACTTTCATCTTGTTTTCTCTTTATGCTTTCTTTTTTGATTTTAGGGTTTCTTTGGATTTCTTATGAGCTCTAACAATAGGAGTAGGTAGGCTTTAAGACTAATGATCCACATTATTTCAATAAAAGGATAAGGTTGAAAAATAGTTATTTTAATGATTTTAATACCTTACTCCATGTTTCTTTATCCTCACCTCTTTTATTCATTTTATTATATGTAATTAGGAACATGATGAGGAAAGGAATTACCATCTCTATTACTATTTGATTCTATTGCATTTTGGTGTTTATTTGTGTTAATTTTTACAAGTTTATGTGTTTTTATCTTTTTCACCATTAAAAGGAGATGGTTAGCTATTTAGCTTATCCATCTTCTCCTCTATTTCATCTCAGCGATTTAATGTTAAGCAGAGAGATGGCTTGTTGCCCTAGCCCACTTTCTCTTTTTTATGATTATTTGATTATTTAGGTTAGTGACCTTGTATTATGTTCCTTTGAATGTTCCTTTAACTTCCTCGACGCTCTAGCTTTCATTAATAGCTAAAGGTGCTTCAAAGATGCCCTTGACATATAGAAGCTCTTTTAAGGCATTATTAAATGAGGATGTAATGATCTTATGATTCCAAGGTGGTGATCAAATCCTTGCCCAAGGCCCTTCTATCCTCTATATGCACTCCACATATCTTATGCATCATGTGTTAATATTACTCACGTCATCCCTCATTTATGTTTTATGATATTTGTTATGTTGTTCTATTATTGATATGTGAATAATGGAGAATGATAAACTATTGAAACTAACGGCATTTTGTTATCATGGAAAATCATGTCATAGACGTTGTTGCACCTTCCTTATCTCAACCTTCTACTTCTTCCTTAACTGTTTCCATACCTCACACACCTTCTTTTAGAAGATCTACCTCCTCTAAAATAGACTATCTGTATGAACTCAGCTATGTCCCTAACAACTAAAAGATCCAAGACACCAACATACCCTTCCTAAATCCTTATGATGCTTTTCAGAAAAATAAAGCATCTTGGACCAAATCCATCAAAGCTCTTATTAAACAAACTCCTAAGGTTATAAAAGAGTATGTACAGTCCTCAAACTTTGATCAGTGTCCAATCCCAACAATGAGAACGAAACAATTTATTACTCTTGAAATACCTCCAGAGTTTGTACAACAATGGGTTCTTTAATGATACACCCATATCCATTTTGGAGCTATTCGAATAGCTCACAGTGATGGGTTCTGGCATGATAGCTACCTATTGTTGTGAGCTATTCAAATAGCTACGACCAAGCCTTTAACCCTTTTCTTCCATGATAGCTCATAGCTATTCGAACAGCTTCAAAATGGATATGGGTGTATCCTTGAAGAACCCATTATTGTACAAACTCTAGAGGTATTTCAAGAGTAATAAATTGTTCAGTTCCCATTGTCGGGATTGGACATTGATAAAAGTTTCAGGACTGTACATACTCTTTTATGACCTTAAGAGTTTGTTTGATAAGAGCTTTGATGGATCTGGTCCAAGATGCTTTATTTTTCTGAAAAGCATCGTAAGGGTTTAGGAAGGGTATGTTGGTGTCTTGGATCTTTTGGTTGCCAGGGATATAGCTGAGTTCATATAGGTAGTCTATTTTAGAGGAGGTAGATCTTTTAAAAGAAGGTGTGGGAGGTATGGAAATAGTTACAGAAGAAGTAGAAGGTTGAGATGAGGAAGGTGAAACAACGTCTAAGACAGGATTTTCCATGATAACAGAATGTCGTTAGTCTCAATCTTTTAGTAGGTCGAGATGCA
>CATIWR010474976.1:0-10792 GCA_949677035.1 Omphalea diandra | reverse complement strand
TAGTAACCAATTGTGTGATACATTATGATTCAATTTCATTTCTATACACTTATTTTTCACATTGGATCAATCTAAGTTGTCAAAATCAAAAAGGGGGAGATTGTTGAACTAGGATAATCAATCCTAGGTTTAGAACCTCTTTTGATCTTGACAAAGTAAATTGATCATCACTAATTTTTCAAATAAGTGTTGTTGTTGCAGAATTGAATCAATCTCTCAAGAAGAAATGAAAAAGTTGATGAATTCCAAAGTAACATGTAAATCGCGACCGCAACCTAAGATTCGCCACCGCGATTCATGTTAAGACATGCTGAAAATCAAGCAGGCGAAATCGCAGTGTCATTCTCAACCGCGACCCTTGAAAAGAGAAAGGTCAGATTGACACAGATGAATTCGCGGTAGAAGTCTCGACTGAGTCGCGACCGCGAATTTCAAAGATATTTAAGAGGGAAGCAAGTCCACAACCACAGCCTGACAAGTGTCCCATGAGACTGTTGGAAGTCAAAAATCGCGAAGACATCTTGCTGGTAGGAACCGCGATCTTTGTGGAAGAAAGTTAACCAATTTGACAGTTGAATTCGCGGCCTATATCACGTCCTGTATAAGAAACACTCGCGACCGCGACTTCTGAAAGTTGGTGAAGGACAACGACTATATTTTTCTAGTGAACTAATAAGAAGATGCCACGTGGACTAGCCGTTAGAAACAAATGGGGTTTCTCTTAAAGAATTTGGATTTCACGACCGCGAAATGCAGTAGCGACCGCGATTTCATCCTGACAAGCATTAAATGCAGAATCTGTCAAGCATGTCTCAAAGATTTAATGAGCTATGATCTGCAACGTCTCTTTGGTGAAGTTTGGCTATAAATACCCTACCAAACAACCATGAAGAAGGTTGCTAACAAATTTATTACAAGTATTGAAAGCTCTTAATCTTTGCTACTCATTTTCTTCATCTTCTTTACATGTGTTAGGTGTGAACATTAAACACCAAATTGTAAGGTTTTGTGTTACCCTGCAAAAATACTTTAAGAAAGGTTTTAGTGTAAGCTTGTTAAAACACTTGAGTGAGGTTTTGTGTTAGCCTAGAAAACACTTTGTTGTAAGGTTGTGTGTTAGCCATTAAAACACAGGTTGTAACAAGTTGAGTGTGAGCTTGAAAACACCATTGATTTAGTAAAATACCCAATTGAGTGATTGGGGAGTGGATGTAGGGTTAGTTTTGCCCGAACCACTATAAAATCCTTGTGTCCTCATTATTCTTTCTTCTTCTCTTCATCTCTGTTTTAAATTTTTTATTCACCAATTCAACCCCCCTTCTTGGTGCTTAGGGACAACAAACCTTTAAATTTTTGTAACTTAGGTTGTTAGAAACAGGTTTTCTAGAGGTCTAGGTTGGATTTAAAGTTCTTTAAACTTGATTCTTGATAAATCCTTGGGTAAAATTAATTAAGGATACAACTTAGGGAATTAAACCACACTTGGTTCATATCAGGACCTAACTATCAAACCTATAATACTTCAAATGTTGAGAATCTTAGTCCTTATAAAACTTGTAAGTGGAAGTTCTTATATTGGCAAGAAGCCTGTGTGTATTCATTATGGATTCACATGTCATAACATAGATAAATGCTATAAGAAGCATGGTTATCCATTTTGATGGCAACTTAAAACCAATACTAATGCTAATCAAGTGGAATTTCAAATTGACCAAAGTTCTGAGCATGTGGACATCATTCAAATTGAGCTTAACACATATGAGACTTTTAATACTTTGTTTTCTTTTTCCAAAGAGTAACACAATCAATTGATGAGCTTACTTAAACCTTTTATCTCAAATAATATGACTAGCTCAATTGCAACCTCTATTTACATTACAAATTTCAGTAAGTCAAAGACTATTAGTATGTAATTTTCCATTCTCAAATCTAAAGTTGATGCTTCTTCTTTACAACTTACGGGCACTGTTGTTATTGATCATATTACAATCTCTCTTGATCGGTTTTTTTTCCTATAGAGTAGTCACAAATTACTTCTTTAAGCTTTATAATAATTAACATATCCCTGTTACTCATACAACACTATTCATTTTACTGATGACTTTATCTTGATTGATGTTCTTTATGTCCCACATTTTACATTCAACCTTATTTTTGCAAGCAAAATCACTCTTTAATTACATTTTTGTTTAATTGTTCAACTTGATTTTTACATAATACAGATAATCACTCCATGGAAGATGATTAGTTTAGTTGAACAATAAGAGGGCCTCTATTAGTTAGAACATCCTATAAGTCTTCATTCTCATCATATTAGTCATATTCATAATTGCAATTTGTAAGACTACCATCTTATTTATAAGACTACCATTGGCAACAACTCCATTCAATATCTATTGTAGTTAATCCTTTTCCATCCAATGATCCTGTATCATTTTCATCAGGTACACCTCATTCTCTTTCTTCGATTTTATCTTATCATTCTCTTTCTTCCCCTCATAAACATTTTGCTTACTCTATTTCTTCTCATCATGAACCCAAAACTTTCACTTAAGCAACTTGAAATCTTGAATGGTAAGATGCCATGACATAAGAGTTATATGCTCTTAATGATAATAATACTTAGGAGGTTGTCTCTTTGCCTCTTAATAAAGAACTAATTGATTGAAAGTGGGTTTTCAAGGTTAAACGTAAAGCTGACGGTTCTATAAAAAAGTTTAAAGTAAGATTGGTGGCTAAAGGCAACAGTAAGTAGGAGGGTACTGATTATATGGATACTTTTTCTTAGTGGTTAAGATGTCCACCATTTGAGCTCTTTTAACTATGTAGTAGTTCAAGGTTGGCATTTAAAGCAATTGAGTATAAATAATGCCTTCCTTCATAGTGATCTCCAAGAACAAGTTTACATGACTTTATAACATGAAGTTACTTCATTTATTCCTAATGTTGTTTATAAACTTACAAAATCTTTGAATGGTCTCAAACAAGCAAGTTGTCAGTGGCATGAAAAATTGTCTCAAGCTTTACTTGCTTAAGGTTATCATCAAGCTCATTTTGATAGTAGTTTGTTTATTAAGGTCCTTGTTCATTGCTTTACTTATTTATATGGATGACATCATTCTTGTCACTAATTCTATGTCTAGGCTGCAGCAGATCGAATTTCATCTACATGATTTTTTTCAAAATGAAAGACCTTGGAAAGCTTAAATACTTTTTAAGTTTTTAGGTTGCTAGGAGCTCCACATGCATTAATCTATCGCAATGAAAGTATAACCTAGACCTTTAGGAAGAAACTAGCTTTCTCGAGGCCAAACCTACTGCTGCACCACTGTCTTCCAATGTTACCTCTTTTTTAATTGATTCTCGATAATTGGAGGGCAATTCTTCTTATGAAAGATTGGTAGGTAAGATTTTTTATCTTACTAATTCGAGTATCGTGTTATGGCTATTACCACCTATGAACTTCAATGGTTCCTCTATCTCCTAACTGATCTTCACATTTCTCCATTTACCCTAGCCTTGCTCTTCAGTGACAATCAATTTTCTATACATATAATACATAATCTAGCATTCAAAAAGCATCTTGAGATTGATTATCACATTGTTCATGATAAAGTCCAACAATGGGTTATCCATCTTATGCCAATGTCTTCCTTCAATCAACCCATCAAATTTTTTCACAAAATCTCATCATTCACCTAAGTTCCATGAGTTTCTACCCAAGCTAGGTGTTCAAAATCTGTACACGCTGACGGGTGCATGTTATATATCAAAAAAGCTCTTAAGTTGCAAGTGCACGAGTAAGAAGTAATAAAGTGTACTTGTGAGTATGAATATCATTCTTATAAGGATGAAGTTTAAGTACCATGTATATTGTATCTTATATTATCTAGAGAATCAATAAAGAATGATAACTAAAATTATAGATATGATAATTAAGTAAAACACTGATAATAATGAGAGGTAATTATTGGATGAGAATGGCTAGGGGTTTAACTTCACTTAATGATCTTCTATTGGTTTCTTAATTCTTATCTAATGGTTTCATGCATCATGTGTTATTATCAAGTCATTATGGTGATTAATTAATCCCTCTTGAGTAGAAATTGACATACAAGAGCATGTCAAGCTAAAGATTCCTCAACTAAAATGCTAAACATCATGCAATTGCCTCATAAAGTGAGACTATAAATAACAATGGTTTGTCAAGGTTCCTCTACTTAATAAAAAAATAAAGGAAATGTTGAAGGTTGCGTTTTATGAAAAACATGTCTCCATTGTTGATTCACAAAACAAAGATGATCAATGGCCACTTAATCAAACATGAAGCACTCAATAATTACTAGCACAAATAATAGAGGAAATAAAAATAAAACTTAGATTAAGAAAACCCAATAGTGGTCATACAAGATCCATCTATAGCCCTAGCCAAAAAGAGTTTAATTCATTCTAAGATAGAAATAAGAGGAAAAGAAAATAACCAAATCAACCCCAAGAGTAGCCATGAACTTTTTATTGATTTTCTTGATTACTTGCGCCTTTTCATTCTCTAACTCCTTGATGAAAACCTTCTAGAACAATATTCTCTTCCTTTTGTTATTCCTCATGCCCTAATTTGGCTTATTTTCTCTTTTATATAGTGCTCAAGCCTTTTTCTTAAAAGAGGAAGCTTGCAATCATTTAAAAGGAAGAGAACCTTTGGAATAATAAGGTTGTGAATCTGTCTTTAATGAGGTGCACAACCACATGAAAATAATGTGAATCTCAATGATTGATCTATGCTCTTCTTAGCTGTCCAGGGCATAAGGCCATGCATTTAGGTTCTCTTCTGCCTCTCTTAAGCAACTAAGGCGCATGACCATGCTTCAAAGCTATACTATTCTTCTTTATTACCTAAATCTTGATTTTCCTTCTCTTTAACATTTCTCTTTAACCTATAAAACATAATAATCATACATTAGGTCTATAGATATGCAAAATAAAATGGCAATGTATGAATTTGAGGGGAATTTAACTATAAAAATATGATAAATATGATACCAAGCAATTTTCCAGAACTTGAATAAATGCTTATCCTTAAGTAATCCTTTTTCTCACCAATGCATAATTCAATAACTGATATGCTTAGAATTGAGTTTCAAGGTGTCAACAAGAAGATTTATCTTAGCTATAACCATCATTTTCCTTAATCAAGCAACTTCACTTTAGATAATAACAAGTTTTAACTATTTATATTTGATTCATAATCAATCAAACATAATAGAGTTTGTATGTGCCTTGACTTCATAGTTCATTTACTATTTTGACCCACTTTTGTATTCATATTGAGTAAGACTCTTCCTCGATTCCTAAGAATCATATATGACCATAGGCAAGACTAAATCACTCTTTTCTATTAATATAAAACTTAGCAACTTTAAAGATCATGAATTTTTTTAATAGTTTGTGATTTAGGGCTTGGGTTAAATCACTATTTTCCATTAATATAGAACTTAGCAACTTTAAAGATCGTGAATTTTTTTAATAATTTGTAATGTAGGGCTTGGGTTAAGGCTTATCAAAAAGTGGTAAACTCTATGACAAAAAAATATTGTTTAAGATATTGGTTATGCAAATGATGTGAAGTATGATGAAACACTTTATGTACATTGCTCATACTCAATCTTTGCAAATCATCCATATCACCCCTTTTATTATCCCTTTATGGCTTGATCTCATCTTGTTTTCACTTACTATCTTACCTTTTCTTTTTCTTATCTTCTCATCACCTTTCTTTTCACTCATCATCATTTCATTTTCATTCATTCAGTTTCACCTTTTTTTTAAATAATACATATATCAATATGCTACCCTCAAACTTGAATTGATCTTTGGGTGCAACATGTATTATTAAATAAGCCTCATTTCCCAAATTCTTCAAATATGCACATAAATGTCTTAACATACAACACTTTGTTATATAACTATAAGCATCTTAGGTTTCACTCAAACTAGTGAAATCTTGCTTGCGACTTTTATCGATCAATAGGGGATCGAGAGGATGAAGGTTTTTACATTGGTAATGACCGTAAGATGTGATGCGTGTTTATACTAGCAGGGGATCCTTTTTAGGCGTTGTGTGATTCAAGGCCGATCCTAAGTCCAAAGTGATGGTCATCGGGGGACCAAACATGGGATAATACATTGCCATTTTCCTTAGGAAATGTGAAGTTGCCATTCAATTTTGGTTAGGACAAGAATCGGGAGAAGGCAATATATATATATATATATATATAATCTAAGTCAATTAGAAGACCCATTTTGTCTTCACCTTATCAGAGATTGGGTTTGGAAATTGGTTACGACTTGGGGAGCAGGTTAGGCACGTCTAAATTACTTGGATCTTGGGATTCGACCTTTGAGCATCTTTGGTTCACTTTTAATATTTTAATCGAGTTATTGATTAATCTAATTAAGGGTCCTAAGCATGACTTTAGTGCAATCAATCCAATCAAATCATTCCATCAATTCAAAGGGGAAAATGATCATGCATCATGGTATAAGAGTTATCATACAAATCCATACATCCACTCAGGCATGATCATCTTAAAGGGGAAAAGGGTCATGGATCATGGTATAGGGATTATCATGCATGTCCATATATCTAAACGTGACATGCACATGACATCATTCATGATAATCAAAGATGATCATTAAAATCATCATTCATGGTCTAACTTAATTTAAATACCTATACTACAAAAAATGCACCAGTTAGTAACTAAAATAGATAAAGGCAAATCAAGGAATCAAATAAAGTCATTAATCATCTCATCATATTTCCATAGTCAAGGTGTCAATCTCAACATCACATAAAAATATGAGAATAACAAGTAAACACAAAGATATGAGTTATGAAGCATAAAGAAACATAGACATGAAACACAAACAATTTAGAGAATGTTTAATGACCTAGGGTAAAGATGGTCAAAAACGAATTTTAGAGTCCTTATAACTCTTAAAGAGCATGGCATCCATAGATATCTTTAACCAAGATAAATGTTCGAATGACATTTATACAATGTGAAATCACAAAGCCAAAACAAGCTGATAACATTCTTAGTAATAACCATAATCATGATAAGACTTCCAAGGTTCTCAGAAACCTAAATTCCTCACTAGGTCATTGTAAAATCTAATCTAAATAAAATATCTAATGTACCAATCAATCAAAATATGAAGGAACATGGAGTATTAACATAAAATCCATCCTAAAACCATTTAAAACTTGTTTAAGATTCCATTTTAAAAAATAAATAGGGGTTTTAGGCCATTTGGCCTCACCCCATTTTGCTAATGGAATAATAAAAAATCATAACAAGTTATTTTGATAAGGGGGAATCTGAATGATAGAAGAAGAGTTTTGTAAAACCATTCTAAAGGAAATAAGGCTATACAACCTAGAAAGATAGGCTGTGCAATCCTCTTTTCATGGGTTTTAGAAATAAAAAAAAAATAAGAAAGTGGAGAAGAATGGGAAAATAGGGGGTTCTAGATGTCTTCCTTGATGTTCACTTGCTTTTAGAGGCTTACTAGATGATTTGTATCCTCCAAAATGCTTAGAAAATGCATAAAAGTTTAAAGATTAGGACTAGTTCTACCTTAGAATGAGTTAGGGTTTAGGGTTCCTATGCAAATTGTGATTTGAAAGGAAATTTTGGCAGAGTTTTGTTAGGGTTTCCAAGCCTATTCTTCCTTTTCAAATGAGGGGGAATTTATAGAGAGAGAAGGGTACACTAAGGCTAGAAATTATTTTGGTTACACCATGTCTACGTCTAATCATAGACAAGGAGATGAATATCCTAGAATTAGGGTTTGCATGTGGGATGTATAGTAAAAAATGGGTTGTACAACCTTAAGGTTTAAGGGGGGACCAGTTTCAAAAGGTTTTGGGATTTGAGTTTAAGAGAGGGTTGTACAGTCTTGGATGTGGGTTATACAACCCTGTTTAATGGGCTGTACAACCCATTTACTCAGTCTAGTAGATTGGGCTTTAGTTGTGGGCTTCGTATTGGGCTTTTTATCTTAGCTTTGGGCTTCTCTAAGTTTTTCTAAGGTTTTTATATCTTCCTTTGGAAATTCCTTTTGCATTCTAAGGATGTATTCAGTAATTCACATTTTGTATCCAGAGGTCCCAAATATGATGCTTACAGTTTGCCCCTTACTTTGTGGGGCTTGAAAAAATAACATTTGAGAAATGACTGTTTGAATAAGTCTCATCAAAGCAATGTGTTGGATTAGGGTAGTTAACCCTAAGTCTTAAGCCTCTTTTAATCTTGCTAAAGGCGATTGATCAATTCTAATAATTCAATTTAGTGTTGTTTTGTAGTCTTTTTTGTTAGTCTTTAAGTTAAAAGTTGGATAAAAATCTTAGTCTTTAAAGAATGTGAAGTAACTTCTAAATCACGATCGCAATCTAAGATTCGCGACCGCGATTCATAAGAAAACTTTCTAGAAGATTAGACAGACGAAAACATAGAGTCATTCTCGACTGCGACTCATCTAAAGGAAGAACTCTAAAAGTGACAGACGAATGCGCGGTGTAAAGCTTGTCTCAGTCGCGATCGTAAATTTTAAAGTAACTCAAGATGCAATCAAGTCCACAATCACAACTTGACAAGTGTCCCAAGTAACGATTGGAAGTCAAAAATTACGATGAGAACTTGTTGGTAGCGACTGCGAACCCAAAAAAAGAAGATGAACACTTTTGGTAGTGTAATTCGCGTCCAGAGTTGCGTCCTGCACAAGATAAATAATGACCACTACTTTTGAGAGCAGGTGAAGGGCAACGACTATATTTTTCTGGTGAACTAATCAGAAGCTGCCACGTGGACTAGCCGTTAGACACAAACAGGGTTTTCCTTATGGAATTTGGAATTCGCGACTGCTAATGAGGAGTAGCGACCGCAATTCATGACTGTCAAGCATTTAATACGAAAATCTGTCTAGCACACTTTGATTTTGTTCCAGTTTTATTGCAATGTCTCTTTGGTGGGTAGAGGCTATAAAAACCTCATTAAACAGATGTAAATGCAAAAGAATTAATAATTTTATATCCAAACTCTTGCAATTTTGTTACTCACTCTTTTCTGTTCTTTAAGTCATTATTGGGTGTGAGCATAAACACCAAGTGTAATAGGTTATAGTGTGAGCTTGTCAAAACACTAAGATAGATTGTTGTGTGAGCCTGTTAAAACACAAGTTGTAAAGGTTGTTGTGTAAGCCTCAAAACACAAATGTATAGGTTGTTGTGTGAGCCTTCAAAACACAAGTATAAAAGTTTGGTGTAAGCTTGAAAACACCTTTGAAAGATAGTGGAATACCCAATTTCGAAGAATTGGGGAGTGGACGTAAGGTCAATTATACCCGAACCACTATAAATCTTGTGTTTCCTCTCATCTCATTTCTCCTTTCTCTTTCCAATTTTAATTTTTATACACCAATTCAACCCCCCCTTCTTGCTGCCTAGGGCCAACAAGTGGTATCGGAGCCTCACTTCATAATCAAACATTCATTGGGTGAACAAAGATCATGGCACAAGAGGGAATCCACTCACAACTCAAGCCATACTTTGATGGAACAGGCTATATTCATTGGAAGTATAGGATGGAGATCTATCTTGACATAGATGTGGTGGACTTTTGAGATGTGGTCATCAAGGAATGGAAGCCACCCACTAGAGTTGTGGATGGTAATAAAGAATTAATCCCAAGGGAATAATGGGTTGAAGTTCATCAGAGATCAAATGGCAAGAATAAGAGAGCAATGCTCATTCTTCTAAGCTCACTCTCTAGGGAAGAGATTAGAAGAGTGCAACATTGTCAAACTGCACATACCATTTGAGAGACTCTAAAGAACTATCATGAAGGCATAACTCTAGTCAAATCAAGCCGTTTGGAGATGTATGTCACCAAATAAGAGTTCTTCATGATGAAGGGCAATGAGAGCATCACATAAATGATAAATAGGCTCTTGTCCATTGTCACCAACATGAAGAAATTTGGAAGAGCTCTTACTATCTATGAGGTAAACACAAAAATTCTTAAAACTCTTCCTCTAGATAAATTTGGAGCTAGAGTTTGCAGTATATAAGAGTCCAATCCAGAAATTGGAAAGGTTCCAATCAATGTGTTGATAGACAAACTCTTAACTCATAAGTTGACCTTACAAAAAGATGAACAAATGAAGAAGCTAAGAGGCCAAGGAGACAAACCGGAGAAAGAAAGAAAAACCATGGCTCTTAAAGCTTCAACAAAAGAGAAGGAGGTAGAGATCACCTCAAGTGATGAAGAAAGTGACAAGGAAGAGGAGGAGCTAGCAATGCTCTCAAGAAGGACAATGGAGT
Organism: Omphalea diandra; assembly: GCA_949677035.1. Lineage (NCBI taxonomy): Eukaryota > Viridiplantae > Streptophyta > Magnoliopsida > Malpighiales > Euphorbiaceae > Omphalea > Omphalea diandra. The sequence goes on along the minus strand of CATIWR010474976.1, from coordinate 408 downwards.
TGATCAAGAGAAGAAAGGAAAAAAAAGGCTTCATGAAGATAACTCCTAATCCAAGAGAGAAATCCAACAAAGTCACTTATTATGAATGTGGCAAGTAAAGCCACATCAAGTATGAATGTCCCAAATTAGAAAAGAAGAAGAGATGGGACAAGGAGAAGAAGAAAAGTTTTTCAACCACTTGGGATGATAGCTCAAGTGAAGAAGAAGAAGAAGGAGAGGTTGCCAACATATGCTTCATGGCATAAAAAGATTTTCAAATGAGATAAGTACTTCTTCTCATTCTAATTCTGATTTTGAATTTGATGAGATAGATGAAGAGCTTCTAGAGGCTCTAACCATGAGATGTGACAAGTACAAGTCACAAGTGAAAACTTATAAGAAAAGGTGCTCAAAATTAGAAGATGAATA
>CATIWR010474960.1:0-42119 GCA_949677035.1 Omphalea diandra | reverse complement strand
ATTTTTTTTTTATATATATTATATATATTTTTTTTTTATATATATATATATATATATATATATATATATATATATATATATATATATATATATATATATATATTCAATAACGCCTGTATTTTTCTTATTTGATATTTGATTGGAAAAAAGGAGATGAACTTATCAAAGAAAATATTAAAAATTAAAAAAAAACTTAAATAATAGATGCGTAAAGTATCCACTTGTCATTATATTAGAAAATATTTTAAATTCAAATGGATGAATGATTCTCATTAAATTTTTCTTAAATGTATGCATTATCGTTATCATCATTAATGATTAAGATTTTCAAAATAAGATTGGATTAATTAGTTAAAATGGTAAAAATGAAAATTAATTAATAATTTAGTTTGATTAGAAATAAAAAATTGATTCATAAAAAATGGTTAAAATTGAAAAAAATCAATTAAATTAAAAATTGAGAATCAAATTACACTGATTCAATCTAAAACCATATCATTTTATAAAAAATTAAAAATTCTAAAAATTATACTATTTTATTCAATATTTAAATGCTAAAATTATATTTCTATTATGTTATCATATTATACTTTTTCTAATTTTTTCCTTTTCTGCTTTATTTTGTCTTTTAATGTACTTCTTTTATTTTTGTATTTTTCTCTTAAGTAATTTTAAAAAGTTTGAGATAATTACAAAATTTTAAAACATTTTTAGTTATTTTTTGCTTGACTAGAATCGAAACAATACTACATGAACTCAATACCGATGCAAAATTTATATTCACGATTACAAAACTATGAAATTCACTCTAAAATTGTAGAGAAATTTCATAAGAAATAATATATATATATAAGTTCACCCAGTAAAAAAAAATCATAGTCTATCACTTTTACATGTCATCATACAAATGTTGGTAATTCATATTTAAAATAAACTCTCAATATTCACCCTCATCAGATAACTAATTATCAGATAAACAATTCGAATCAATTGCCATATTACTAAATAAACGTGCTTGATAGATATCTCCATCTTTCAGTTGCTCGATGATGAAAAAATGCTCCATTTAATCGCATTTTTTCTTCTCTTATTTGATATAATGTGATTCAAAGTTGTTCCATATTTTCACTAACATTTTAGCAGCTTTAGCTTGAGGCATTTTAATTGAGCATTCTCTTGTTTGCTCACGAAGCACTTCTTATTGTTTGACATGAAAATTCCACTCTTTTTTCATTTTATTAACACAACATCATTATTTTATAGACATGGATCTAATGGATCCATGAACTCATTTTTAAGCAGTCATCTTCATTCCATTGCTCGAAAAATGCTGTTTGGGCTATAATATAATGTCATTCTTTTGTATCTGAGTTACTATTCATAATAACATACATAGTAGGATGATTATCTCATTTTATGCAATGTATGTCACTCAATTAAATATCAATGATAGCTAATTTTATCAAGTTTGGCAAAATTGTGTTAACAACATCATGGTAAACAAAAAGGTAAAAATTTCACAAAGCCACTATCATCACTATCGTTGAAGTCTAATATGTCATCTTCATCTGCCATTTTGGGATAAAAAATAACTTTTGCATTAACACCTAAATTTAATTGCCTCTTATAATTATGAAAGTTTTCTAAATCAATATTCATTTTATCAATCTCGATTTTGCGACTGTTGTTTCACTTTTTCAATATTTTTAAAAGTCTTGTGAAACAACTCGACTAATCTTGCTTTAGGAATTGATAAATTATGAAACCTACAAAAGAATTTCTTCTCATATTGAAATTTCCCGCAATCTTCTCCATCTTGGTTCTTCAATCAGGCTAACTACTTCTAATTCATTTAATTTTTTTATATGTGCCTCACTAAATATATGATTTGCATGACCTTGTTGTAGGCATGCATATATTGGCTTGGTAACAAATGGCCTCTTTTTTCCATACCATATATCTTTATAAGGATCTACATATCTGTCAACTATAAGCACTTTATTTTTTTTTTGTTCATGTGAGTTGCATTTATTGTTCACGTGTAATATAACATCTCATTTCCTATTGGAACATACATAAAAATAGTTAGATTACATGTTGTAAACATAGATAATATAAGGATAATAATAAAACTTATGATGAAAACATTAATTTAATGTACAAATTGTATTCATCGCCTTTGATTGGTACATGTTTTTTTTTATTATGTCCTATATGATCACATTCACTGTAATAAGTCTTTTGCACATGCTCTCTCCAATCCATTTCATTTCGTATGTGAGAAGATTTTGGACATCCCTTAAGGATCACTAATTCAGAATTTGGGACTAAATTTTAGGCAAAGATAATTGGCCAATATTCAAGATCCCTATGGGAAATGAAATCATTTTCATAGTATTTCAATGTCATCTCTAACATAGAATTGAGCTATGTTTGAATGGTGATCAAGGCTAATATGCTTACAACTTGCTATGATATGCAAGCATGGAATTCTTGCTTGAAACTTCCATTCAGTACATGATGAATCAATTAGATCAATAACTTGTTTCTTTCACCCTTTCCTTTTTTTTATGCTCATATGCTATTATGATTTTAAACAGCCTTCGATCTCAATTAAACTTTATGATATGGTGATCAGTTCTCGAGCCCTTAATAAATCTCTGATTTAAAAGAAATAGGTGTGGCCAAGTGTTATATCTCGCCTTACTGCAGCTCAATTGTCGTTGAAATTTTTGATCAATCTATAAAAAGTGTGTTGCACTAAAGTAAAGATTGACATGCCACAAATCCTTTTCAAGCAACTATTAAACGATTTTGCAATATTAATTGCTATAGAACCATATCGTCTACCATCATCATATGCATGTGTCCACTTTACTCTTTTTTTTTTTGCCCAATTATAACTTTCTAGATGAATTTTCTTCATAATTGTCATTATTTTTCTGAACTTTTTCTTTTGATTTTGAGAACTTATATATTAATATTTAATTATATCAAAAATTATAATTATATGTTATTTGCTCAAAAAATAATTATGGTATGTATATTTATGTATAAGTTCTTGTAAGTTCACCTACTTTGTATAAGTCATCTTTAAGCTTAGAATTCATGAACTTGTTGTAGTTGCTAACAACATGTCATAAGCAATAATGATGATATGCCCATGGAGGTCACCATTCTGGCCTTTCATTGTTTCTATAATACCTAGATGATGATTAGAGATAACAAATAAATCTTGTCTTGATGTCATAAATCTTTGCATTAGAGAAATGAACCATTGCTAATTTGCCATATTTTCATAATCAACTATAGTAAATACAATAAGGAAAACCTTATTGCATCTATCTAATGCAAAAGCAATCAACATCATACCTTTATATTTGCCACATAAAAATGTTCCATCAATGTGAATGACGGGTGGACAATATTAAAAACCATGAACACAAGGTTTGAAGGTCCAAAATAATCTTCTAAATTGCACATGATGTGAGTCAACTCTACGTCCATTATCAATAATGTGGTCCTTATGTTCAAGCACATATTCAAATCTAGGATTGAATGTCTTAACTGCAGTCATCAACTTTGGTAGGCAGTAAGAGTCATCCAAATCTCCATACAATCTGGAAATGACTTTTTGTTTGGCTTTCTAAACTTTAAAGTATGATGGCTCATAATTATATTATTTTTTCATATCTGCCCTTAGTGTTGTAATATTAATTATTGGATTTATCGCAAATAAATACTTAATGCAATGGCTTATCAAAGTGGAATCCAATTGTCAGTGGTCTTAATCAATGATGTGGGATGAACAAGTATATGGCCCATCATATCTGGTAATTTCCCAGAATTCAGAGTTCTTCTTTTGTGTTGCTCATGCCCTCTAATTACAAGATTCAAAATAATTTACACAAACTAGCATTAATGCTTTCTTTTTAGACTTTAAAGAATAATACTAATGATGTTTGCATAGCGAATATTCTTTCATAGTTGATTGAATTGCTTGCTTTATAGGAAACAACACCCTTTTGCTCAACTTTTTTGATAGGTCCCACAATTTAGTTGGTATTTGATCTGTGAATATATCAACATAAGCACCCCCAATATTGATTTGTGAATAATGGCTAAGTGGATTGTTTAAAGGTTGTAACGGATTTAAAGGACCTTCACTATGATACATACAAAGCTCCTCAAGTGTCTCATGATCATAATAATCCTCTTCACTATCATTTTCAGAGCCATCTTCCCATTCATCATCATCGCATTCCTCATACTCATCTATATCTATTTTCACATCATCCCCACTATCATTGCAAGTATTATAATTGTCACTATCGTCAATATTTTCATATGTTGCATCGAAATCATAATTATTTTGGCATTTTTCATCATCATCATTCATATCAATATTTTCCCTATTGTCTACATCGTCACATAGAACACTATCCACATATAGTTCACGACATGAGTGTTTAGGAACTAAATCGAGATTATTAAAGATAATATTGACACCATCAATATTCCATTATCATTGCAATTCTTATGTGTTACAACAATTTAACAAATGTAAATCTTCGATGAACTGTTAAAGATTTTGATAGACCACCATTGTAGTTAATACCCAAATGATTTCAAATAATGTATCTATCCCAATAAACAATCATAGAAATCAAATTTTCCATTTTTAGCACCTAATGTTACAAAATATTCATTAAAAATTTATCAAAATTTAATCTTGCAAAGTAATATATCCATGCAAGTGCTTATATATAATTACAAACAAGATTGTATATAATTTTCTTACCTGTTTATTATTTCATTCACAGTTTAAATATTACAAATATGTTTGCACCGTGTAAGATAATTTCATATAATCATATGAAAAATTATTTATATACATAACTAACTTCATACTTTTTCACAAAAAAAGCTCAAACTCACCTCAACAATACATAACTCTTGTTTCATGCATCTTAATACAAAAAATATAAATTGCAAATTTTATTATCTACTATGAAAGAAGAAAATAAAAATAATCCAAACATTAAAAACATTAAGAATTTTTTTTTTTACTTCATAAATTTTACTAAAATAAATAATATTAAAGACATTAAGGGAGGAGACTATGTGGAACAAACTTTAACCCACTTACTAAGCTCCCACATAGTCCCCTTCCTCAATATTTTTAACATTAACTTTTTATTGGACTTTCTTGTAAGAAAAAATTGATTGCAATATTTTGATAAATATATTTGCATTATTTTTATTCTCTTTCATAACATATAATATAATTTGCAATTGAAATTTTTTATATGATTTGCATTAAATAAGAGTTACGGAGAGGCAATGGTGACAAAGAAATAAGAGTTATATTTTTATTCTAAATTTCATTAAGATCATTATTTTTTTAGTCTAAATTTTATTAAAAATCTAAATAATTAATTTGTCATCTTGTTTAGAGATTACAATTGACCTATGACATTTATTTATCAAATTCAATTAAATAATGAATTATTTTATTGACTTACTTATGTCAATATTACTTTTGATTTTGAATAAGTTTTTATACCTAAAAAAAATTCATCTTGGAGATTTTTTTTTTCTTTTTAAACAATCTTAGATATTTTTTTATTTTCATTATATTCTTTTTATTTTTTTATTTTAAAATATTGTTTTACCAATGTAGAATGATATTATAATTTTTTCCTCCATATTTGATTATTAATTAGAATTGAGTATCAATTTCTATAGTATTTAAATAGTTTTTAATTATTTTTATGGTAAAAATCAATATCTAAAGCTGCCAGATTAAAAAAGTGTATAAAAAATAACAATATCAAATATGAAAGAGTGTTTAATCATACTTGAACTTCAAAAAAATCAGTAATTTAAATAAGTTCTTTTTTAGAAACATGATTAAAATAACTATAATAACATTAATGTGGGTGGGGGGGTTGTATTGGGGGATAATCAGTGTATAAAAATTAAGATTGGAAAAAGGGAAGAGAAATGAGATGAGAAGAAACATAAGGTTTATAGTGGTTCGGGTATAATCGACCCTACATCCACTCTCCAATTCTTAGAAATTGGGTATTCTACTATCTTTCAAAGGTGTTTTCAAGCTTACACCATACTTTGACACTTGTGTTTTGAAGGCTCACACAACAACCTATACACTTGTGTTTTAAGGCTTACACAACAACATATACACTTGTGTTTTGAGGCTTACACAACAACATATACACTTGTGTTTTGAGGCTTACACAACAACCTATACACTATGTTTTGAAGCTTACACAACAACCTATACACTTGTATTTTAATAGACTCACACAATAACTTCTCTTAGTGTTTTGACAGGCTCACACTATAACCTATTACAGATGGTGTTTATGCTCACACCCAACAATTACTTAAAGAATAGAAAAGAGTGAGTAGCAAAATTGCAAAAGTTTGGGTACAAAGTTATTAATTCTCTTGCATTTATATCTGTTTGGTGATGTATTTATAGTCTCTACCCACCAAAGAGACGTCACAATAAAATTGGTACAAAATCATCAAAGTGTGCTAGACAGATTTTCATATTAAATGCTTGACAGTCTTAATTCGCGGTCGCGAATTTCAAATTCCATAAGGAAAATCCCATTTGTGTCTAATGGCTAGTCTACGTGGCAACTTCTGATTAGTTCACTAGGAAAATATAACCGTTGCCTTTCACCTACTCTGAAAAGTAGTGGTCGCGATCTTTCTTACATAGGACGAGACTGAGGACACGAATTCATCTGCCAAAAGTGTTCATCTTCTTCTTTTGGGTTCGCGGTCACTACCAACAAGTTCCTATTGCGATTATTAACTTCCAACGGTTACCTAGGACACTTGTCAAGCTGTGATTGTGGACTTGATTACATCTTGAGTTACTTCGAAATTCGCGGTTGCGACTGAGGCAAGCTTTACACCGCTAATTTGTCTATCACTTTTGGAGTTCTTCTTTTGGATGAGTCACGGCCGATAATGACTCTGCGATTTCGTCTGTCTGATTTTCTAGTAAGTTTTCTCATGGATCACGGTCACGAATCTTAGATTGCAGGTTTGATTTAGAAGTTACTTCATATTCTTTGAAGACTAACAACTTCTAACTTAAAGATTAACAAAAAAAAGCTGCAAAACAACACTAAATTAAAACATTAGAATTGATCAATCCTCTTTGTCAAGATCAAAAGAGGTCCAAGACTTAGGGTTAACTACCCTAGTCCAACAATAATAACAATACTCATCATGTTTAAATATTATATGTGATCACATGCTTCTAAATATTATCATTTTAAATTTATATTTCCATTTATTGCATTCTACTATCATTTATATAACATGTATAATAAATGTCATGTTAACATAATCAAACTTACAAATGACCAAATATCAACAATAAATTAAGTGAAGATAATATATATATCAATTGCCAACAACGACATACATGTTTTTATTGGAAATTAAGCATGGGTATTTTTATATGCTATTATAATTTTATATGACCCGAAAATAATTTAATTTTACAAAATAATATACAAATTTATTCGAGTCCAAAACTAACCTTATACGCTTTTTCACAACAAAAAAGTTTTGTTTCAGCTCAATGATATATCTCCTAATCCTTGCAAATCATACAAAAATATAATTATTATCACATATTTCATTACCCAATATCAAAGCAGAAAATAAAAATAATATAAAACATATTTACTTGTTAAACTATTGTAATTATTATTTTTTTATTAGAATTATCCAACAAGAAAATGTTGAAAAAGGCTAGTAAAAAGTAAGGATTGAGACTCAACACTGCAAGAACGAAAAGGCTGATAAAAAATTTTGAAAGTGAGGAACGCAACACTAGACCAATATTTTGTGAGAATTTAAGTTAGGTGAGAATTTGAGAATTGAGAGGGAGGGAATGAAGAGTTGTGAGGCAAGAAAGACTCGCAGAGCAAGTTTGTCCATCTGTTTAACTGACACACAAACATTGTGTCCAATCTATGCCATGCAGAAACAAGTCAATCTTTGTATGGCAAAGATGTGATTTTCTGCAAAGTAGAGATTCATGCAGTAAATAGTTCATTGTGTGAATTTCTACAGTAAATCTTTCTATGGCAGAGATGTGATTCTCTGCATAGTAGAGATTCACGCGTTGAATAGTTCACTATGTGAATCTCTACATATGCAAAGATTTGAAGTGTGAATCTCTGCATAATAGAGATTCATGGGAATGTCTACTACTATAGAGATTCTCGCGCGTTGGAATCTCTACAACAGCTGAGAATGCAACTAGTTTGCCAATTTAACTGGTGGACTAGGTGCCTTTAACAATGCCTAGTCCTGGGCTATTTGCCCATTTACATCCATCAGTTTAACTAGTGGATTGACCCATTAACCACCCTTATTTTATAAATATTTTTCCACATGCCTTTTTTCTAATTATCTTTTAAACATTCATATTTCTCCAATTTTTTTTACACCCATTTGCAAATTGCCCTTAAATATGATGTGTCCAACACTCTTAAAAGCGCTTATGAATTGTGCAAGACACCAAAACCTTTAAGATTAACTAGTAGCTAATATATCCATAAAATAAGATATTAATAAAGAAGTATTAACATATGGAGCAATAACTATAGTGGTAGATGTTTTGAAAAGAGAGTTATAAGGTGACTCAATTTCAACATAATCAGTAGAAAAAAATTTAGTGTTAGCTTTAATAAAACTATAGATTTATGACATATATTATTTTAATAAACATATATTATTTTAATAACTATGATTATAAATTTTATAAATACTACTATAATATGGATATAGTCACTCAAAGTTACATGTTAGAATTGCTTTTTTGCTAAACTATCAAAACCCCAGCTAAAAGTAACAAAGATAAGCTTTAAGAAAACCCAAGCTAAAAGTAACAAAGATAGACTTTAACCTTCTCCTAAGTTAAGATAAAGTTAATGACAGTATAAGTAGTAAAGTATTCCATTAGAAAGTTATGTATTGAACTCCAAGTAATAAAAGATGCATAAAACATCTTCCTTATTTGAATTAGAGTTATTGTTTATAGATTGATTATATTCTTGGAAGGAATGGATGTCCATCAGGTATAAAGGAAAATTTTAGAATAGGATATCCTTTTAAAAATAAAAAATTTAAAGGATAAAGAAAAAGGAGGACACAAGGAGAGACATAAAAGGAAAAGGAGGTTAGCAAACCCGTAAGGCTTATTATAAGAAGAACAAACCTTTGAGATAAAGATAAGACAGATACCTTTTAAAAAATATGGTAAAGAACCTAAATATCCTAAAGGAAAACCTCTAAACAAATATTTTTACTATTGGATTTGTAGTTTAGAAGACTACAAGGCCAATACTTATCCATATAAGAATAGATAAAAAGAAGATCTTTGGAGAATCTCCTTTAAAGATGAGAGTGTAATAAATGAACCAAAAGTAGAAAAAGAGATTTTTAAAATAGATTTTAAAAAAGATTCAATTTATGAAGTTACTTCTTATGTAAATAAATTAAATTTATAAATAGCTAAATTATTCATAATGAATCACAACGAGGCTACCATAGATGAAGAGTTAATCTTTTTGGATAACACTTTAGTATATGAAGAGTCATTCCAATATAGGATCCTTCAAAGTGTTACCTGGAATAAAAACAACCTAAAATATATATCAACACCATTTATAGCACGTCAAATTTTAATTTCAAGTCACTTATAAATGTCTTTAATTTTGAGTCAATGCCTCAAGTTTTTAATGTAAAAGTAAAAATGTTGGAAATACCTTTAGTCAAATTATAAAAACTTAGAAGGATGGTTAATAAATCAAAAAGGATATATAAATGCATTCATATAAATTTTGTCTAGGAAGGACTAGTCCTATTATTTAACCTTCTAGCAAATAGTCCTATGATGGTAATTGTGTTAGATAAGAGATGGAAATTATTTCAAGATCAGTTGATATTAGAAGTCTAAGCACACTTGGCAAATGGACTAGATTGATTTTAGTCCTATCTTAATTTTATGATGTTATTAAGTGAGTGGTATTTGAAAAATTAACTAACCTTAGGATAAAATCCTTAAAAATGGACTAAATAAATTCATAAGTCAAATATTAGGCATATCACACTAGAATAACATTCAATTTGATCAATTCTACTAGTCCTAAATTGAGGAACATTTCTATAAATAATAGATCATTCAAAAAAAGTTCAAACAACTTAGGTAGTTCCGTATAAAAGAAATAAATCCCTTAGAATTAACTTGTCCTAGGAGTTAGATTCTTATAGAATTAGGGGAATCTTTACAACTAATAAGATCTTCTAAAATTTCAAAAGTAAGTAGAAACAATACATCGTAATTAGAAGAGTCTATAAGATATCTTTGCATCTCTAAATCCTTTAGAAGGTCATAGGTTTACATAATAGTACCCTAAGTCGATAATTCTAGATCTCAATACAAAGATACTCAGTCGTCTATAAATAGTCATCCTACAGTTGAGAATAGGAAAATTAGCATACCAATCTTTGTAGATAAAGATGGTAGTTAGGAAGGCACTTTAGTTATAAGACATTGTTATGATTCTTGAGGTTGTGAGCAAGATGCAACAAATAGTTTAATAATATTCCATTCCTCTTAAAAAAGTGTTGAATATTATATCTCCAATTTCATTAACATCATATAAAGTTTTTAATGGTAAGGAAGTTGATCCAAGCACATATATAGCTCTTAATTTTAAGTTACCTAGTTATTACAACTATCTGTTGGACTTGTTATTTGATATAAGTGCAACTAATTAAACATATTACCTAATGAATGGTGGAAACTGTTGGCACAACCAAATTCTTCTTCGATAAGCAAATGGTTATTCTAGCTTTGTCATGCATAGAAAGTACTAGTTATCATGAGTGAATATCAATTCTCCATTGATAAGGTATGAACATTCCAAAATCTTGATGTTGATTTCATTTTTAGTAATTCATTTCCAAAGCTCCAAAAGGAAAATTGATAATTTGTTTAAGACAAATACTATATCTTCGTATGAGGTATAAAGGTCATAACTCCTAAAAATCTTGAATTCAAATTGAAATTTGGTTTTTATCTAGTTAGATTTTAAAGTTATGTAGATTTTATCCTTGTGAACCAACTTTTAAAATGCAAGCACGTCATGGTCAAACATGGATGGATTACTTATTTAGTTCAAAACGAGGATCAAATGATACCAAATGGTATGTAAAGTTATGTTCTTTAACACAAAGGTGTAATAAAGATGTTTATTCAACCAAATTAAAATTGAAAGATCCTAATGTTATCATCAAATCTAGAAATATTAACTTATACAAAAGAGATGATAAAAAATTTAACAAACAAATGTCTAAATTGCTTAAAAAAAGGTTAGGTTCGAGGTGGTAGGAGTCCACACTTTAGTCTAAATTTTGTGGTAATTAACCATGTAGAATAGTTGTGAGGCAAAAACACGAATAGTTATAGACTATCATCAAGTAAACAAATTTATAAAAGATGATAGATATAAGATTCTAATAACAGGGGGATGTTAGCAACAAGGTAAGTCTAAAATAGGCTTCTTACTTTCTAAATTTGATTTAGAAATTGGTTATTAGCAGGTAAAAATGGAAGAAAATTCAACAACTTTAATTACTTTCAGTGCTCACAAGAAATATATAAGTGGATGATCATGCTATTTAGCATTGAAAATGCTTTAAACATTTATCAATGTAAAATAGATAATGCCATTAAGATATTAAAAAGGTTTTGCATAGTTTATATAGACAATATGGTAGTCTTTAGTAATACTAAAGAAGACATACGAGTCACCTTGAACAAGTGACCAATATCTTCAAAAGAGAAAGTATGGTTCTATTTAAACACAAGATAGAATAGTTCTAGGAAAAATTACATTTTTTAGGAATAAAAATAGAAAAAGGAAAACTTTGATTACAAAGCAATATCTCTAAAAACATTGTTAATTTTTCTATTGAATTAAAAGATAAAAAGTAAGTACATATATTCTATAGTGTGCTAAATAATTCATAAAAAAAACTTTTCAAATACTTAGAAAGAATAGCTAAAATACATTATGGTAAAATTTTGTGATTTTAGGACGATGAATACACTTAAGTTATAAAATAGGTGAAAGAAAAATGTAAAACTTGTGTTGTTTGAGCGTACTTTTTATACAAATGAGTTAGTGTTAATTACATATGCTTTAGATAAGTGATGAGGTGTAATGTTAAACTTTAAAGAAAGAAAATTATAACCAAAAGTATTAGTTTGAAACTTTTAAAGAAGCAAAAATAAGATATCCAATCTATGAAAAGAAGGTGTTGATGATAACTAATGGTATTAAGGCATTTTACATCTTCCAAACTTCAAAAAGGTTTATACTTAGGACACATTCAACATACATGAAGAGGCTCATGAATATGAAATTCAAAAAGGCTAAGCAAACTAGACTCTTAATATTATAAGAATGATTTAGTTATTGCATGTTTGATATTGAATATGTTCCTTTTAATTAAAATCTAATAGTTAATTCTCTTTCTCATGAATTATTTAATCTGGCAGAAGAATCTTATTGCAAAAAATAAAGTATGCTCAGATATGAAAGAAGGAGGGACACACTCATAAGTTATGTTCTAGTCTTCAACAAAAGAGGGAGAATGAAAGCTCAAGCTCTAGTCCTTTAAGGACAAAAAGCAAAATGGAAGCATCGACAAATGATATACGTTTGTTGTGTAAACATTAAGGATACTTTACTTCTGAATGTTCAAGAAAAGTTACTGCAATGAGTTTGAAAGAATTAGTTAGCCTAAAGAAAGCTAATAGATAAAATAAAGGCAAAGAGCCTTTGGTTCAAAAGAATGATAAGGCAAAGGGTAAAATCTTGGCATCTCAAACATGAGATGAATTTCAAGTATGGGATATTTTGAGAAATCTAAACTTGGCATTTTTCCATAAGTTGCTTGATAAGTTTGGATTATCTATAATGTAAAAAATAACAGTGAACTAGATATATTAGGAAATTTGAAATGCCTAGCTAATGTATAGGAAGAGAGCAATAATAGCTCTAAAATTGCTAATGGTGACATTTTAAGTTACAATGCCAATAAAAATGCCAATGAGCATCAACATACTCCAAATCCAAATCTTAGAATAGTTTAAGGAAAACTCTAAAGAAGAAATTCTTGAATATGACTCTAATAAAGATTTAATAAATGAGCCCATATAAGAATCTTTATTTACTAAACCAAAATAGGATCCAAAGTTAAATCTTTTAAAGAATGCCATGATTGGGTGTAGACCCCAGTGATGACAATCACAGAGATGCTAAAGATGCAAGTGGTAAAGATCATGAGGAATTTATATGAATCATGCAAGGAAACCAATTCCTAAGGTTTCTAGAACCTAGTATTCTTCAAAAGATGTTAAAAACCTTGGTCTTTGAAGTGATGGATCTATCATTTATAGAAGACTCAAAATGAGGTATCCTAAAAGGTGATCTCCAGCAAATCCAATATTTTGCAAATGAAGTTGCCAAATATATTAGAACATTAGAATGACAATTTGATATCTACCAAATAGGTGAAGAGAAATTTCTCCAACAAGGTTCATGTTGGAGTAAACTTTTATAAAAAAATGATCAAACTATTTTCTCCTACCTTAGTTTACGATCAAAAAGAAGATAGTTAATTTGATAGACTACTCTTTCCAAGAGTGTTTTCTTATTTATCCTTGTACCCATTATCAATCATATTGATGGTCAAGCCTACAAGTCGAATAAGACAATGAATAAAAATCTCATATTTATGAAGGTTGACCTAATGTTGATTTTGAAAGTTAATATAGATGAGAAATCTTTATGTTCATTATTCTTAAAAATTGCACAAGTAGCTTTAAGATTTTTAAAAATGCTTCTAATCATATTAAATTCAAAATCATCAATATAATTATGGAATATGAAAAGGATGGTGAGGTTCCACATCCTTATCCAATATAGGAACTCCATCTTAGTATAGGTAGATAGCTTTATAAAATTAAACAAAACTGATAAACATGTTATGAATGTGAAATGGAGAAAGTATAAAGAATTAAAATTACTTTGTAAAGTCCTTCATGTAGATTTCTCTAAGATTATTCTAGAGAATATGGCCTATAATAAAAATTATGTCATTCTCAAAGACGGTAGAATGTTCAGTACCATATGGTCCTAAGATATTATAGATACAAAACTTGAAACATCTATAAGAGGATATAGATAAAGATACTAGTATGAATTTCAAGTACAAATTTTTTAAGATTTAAAGGAAAGTTATTAGATTTAAGCTTGAAACCCATGCCATAAGACTACAAAAAGAAAAGAAAAGAAAAAAGATGAAAATAGATCTTCTTAGAAACATCTTATAAATAGAGTGACCAAAAAATATTTGTGACGTTAACCTCAATGTGATAAATGAGGAATTACTTTTTCTTTAATTATTATAGAAGATAGGGATATGTACCATCAATCTATAAAGCTAAATGAGAAGAACTTATTCTATCTTATACATAACATAAGTTTTGTTTATCTATAAGATAAGATCCTATAGATTATTATCATGTATTTGGCTAGAAAATTATCATATAGAAACCATTTATATGTCTTTTGCTTTGTCTATATGTTTTAATCATTATCTGCTAAATTATTTTATTTTTAAGCTAGCAAATAATTCTAGGGACACCAACATATATAAAATTTCTATAAATAGCTCATTTTAAGTTGAGTTAATGAAGCATAAATAAAAGCAAAGTTTCCTCCAAATCTTCCTTTGTGAGTTTGTTCTACTATATACCTTATAAGTCCTTATTATGATCTGAAATAAAAGGAGTGTTACCATAAGTCCCTAATATTAAAAGGCACAAAAGAGCATCCATAGCATAAAAGAACCTTCTACTACTTATTGGCACTGCCGGTGATCAAAGAGATAAGTTGAAAATGTTTTGAATTAGACCACTATTCATAGTAAGGTATATATCTTTCTTCGTTTATCATTCATGACTACTAGTCATACTACTAATAATAATTGGCATAGAGGACTACCATTAATAAAGGTCAGAAGGCAAGAATTGAGTTAAACTTTTGAGACTATAAGATTCTACTTTTACCTTATACAAATAAAGAATTATTCAAATATTAAATATAGGCTAGGATTGAACCATTGAAAAAGTCTTCTAGAGAAGTTACTGATCTTAAAAATTTTCTAGATTGGAAGTTTGAATCTAATAATTTTCATTATCTAGAAAGACTTGATGGTTTTGCATATTTATTAGATGTTCAATAAGGGCTCTTAATAAAAATTCAATTATCCTTATCCTAATTGCTTTAATTTAGATCATGGATTTGGTAAGGTTCCAATGATAGGATTTTTAAATACTATTGATGATTGTCTTAATTCTTTAACCATGTCCTTGAAAAAGTTTTTTAAACACCTAAATGAATTAACTTTAATATATAGTGAGTTTGAGAATCTCAAGAATAAAGGACTTTTAGGATTTATTACTAGCACTTGGTTCCAGAATGAGTATGAGAGGCTAAAAGAAACATGAAGTAAAAGAATCAATTATACTAATAAGATCCTTAAATAGCTCTTAATTCCGCCTTTATTAGAGTAGGCTCAAATTAACAGAGCCAAAGGATAAGGTTAGGTAGAAAATTTCTAAGATTTGAATTTCTTTGAAAACTGTTAAAAATTTGTATGGGTTAAAACTAAATTTTTAAGAAACTTTTCAAGAAAGAAAGAAATATAAGGATATAAAAGCACTTTTAACAAAACAAAGACCTTTTAATCACGACCTCGTGTAACGAAATACTACTACTGCATTATGTAATATGTATATTCTTAAAAAAAATTAAGAAATTGCTAAAGATAATGATTAATGATACACAGTGATACATTTGGCAAAGTGATATGTGATAATAAAAATGTAAATCATTCCCTAAACTTTAATAAGTCTAACAATTTTATTCAAAAAATATACCAATTTGAGAGATAGATCTTTTATATGTAAAAAAGCATATGATTATGTTGAACACTATTCACTTTAGAAAAGTGTGCAAGTAAAAATATATTTTGGAGAGAAAATTTTGCTAAGAAAAATTAAAAGATAAAGAGGAAGACAAAAAATTGATCTTATTTTTGGACAATTCCTTAACTAATGAATTACTCAAAAAGACTTTAAAATGAATAATGGTTTTAAGATTAATTAGAATAGATTTATCCCTAGTTTATAATGTTGACTCAAGAAGCACTTAAGAGGGGTGAATACATATCAATGACAAATTATCAAAGATTAATACATTTTGTTCTTACAAGGCAATTACATAAGGAAGATGAAAATTTTATAGAGGTTCAACAGAACCTTGGCTTATGTCCTCTCCTTTAATGACTACTAGAGAATTTACTAATTGAAATAACTTAATAGGTGTTACTCAAATTTTCAAAAGTAAACTTTTAGGTATTATTCAAACCTAGCTAAGATAGATTTACCAAGCATTATCTTAAGGCCTTCCTAAGATAGATTTGCAACACTATTTTAAGCCTTTCATAAAATATCTTAAAAGATTTTGTTACTCAACCTAGAGATGATCCTCACATATAAGAATATAAATATTGTATAAAGAGAATTATTTAACTAAGTTGGTCTCAAACTACCAGATATAAGATCAAATAATTAGTCAATGCTTAAGAAATAAGAAGAGGAAGAAATAAATGATCATTAGTCATAAAAACTAGCTAGTACTCAAATTTGCCAAATGTAAGGCTATTAAAAACTAACCATTTAACTGTGAGTAAGTTATTAACTATATGAATTGGCCTATTATAAGGCAAAATTGGGTTGCTTCAACTAGCTTCTAAGTTGAACGATGGAGTCCTTAATGCATGGATTCTTTTAAATGAAGTCAAGTTGCTCCTTCATTTTAAAGAATTTAAAAAGATTTTCCTTGAGTCTCTTATATTCATCCTTCGATTATTTAACCTCTTTTATAATGGATTTAAGATTCCTAAGAGAATCTTTTAAGGATTTATTTTCCTTTTAAAGAGATGAGGATGAGAGTTTAAGAAAGTCATAACCCTTAGTGAGCTATAATGTCATATAAATTCTCCTTAGAGTAATAGTCATTTATTTCTTGTTCATCATCACTTTCACTTCAACTTTCTAAATTACTTAAGGATGAGCTTTATTCATATTCTAAAGCCATGAAACAAAGGTTGGCCACTTTTATCTCATCTTTTAAGCTTTTAGATTTTGAAGCACTAATGTCATTCCATTGAGGGCTTTTTTTCCTTTCATAGGGCAGTGCTTTTTAGAAAGATGTTTATGCTTCTTTAGCTTTAGACAATCTCTTTTAAGATTCCTTTTTCATTACATCCTTAATGGATTATTTAGTTTCTTGAGACTCTTCTCTTGTACTTTTTCCTCATCTTTCCTTTCTTATTCATGAGGAACTCTTAAGAAGCATAAACAACTTTCTTTTGTAGGATTTTTCAATGTGTACCTCTTTAACCTTCAAATTAAGATCATTCATTCTTTATCCTTCATCTCTAACTACTTTCTCTAACATAATTTTGTATGCAACAAGTTTTCTAATTAGCTCATCTAATGAAAGAGCCTCTAACTTTTTAGCCTCTTTTATGCTATTTTCTTTGCTTCCCATTTGTCATTAAGTAAGGTTCTAAGAATCTTAGCCCTTATGTCTTCATTTGAGTAAGATTTTTTCGAACTCCTTAATGTCCCTGTTATATCAATGAACTTGCTATACATAGTCTAATACAAAAAAAAAATGTTTCATAATTATAAATATGAATTTGTATCTTTTTTCTTTAGCTTTATTAGTTCCTTCATATTAAGCTTAAAGTGTATCCTAAATCTTTTTGGCAAATGTGCAAATTTAAAGTTTGGCATACTAAGATTTATGGATTGCATAGAATATGACATGCATGGCTCTTCTATTTTAAGTTGGCCCTCTTCTCTTCTTGTGTTCACTCACTTTTTGGCTTAGGCATCATAACATCTCCAATAATTTTTGTTAAAACTCTTTTTCCTTCTTCCATTATATCCCAAATGTTTATAGTATATCAAGAAAGATTTTCATTCTATTTTTCTAACATCTATAGTCATCACCTTTGGAGAATAGAGGCTTATAGATTGACTGTGATTCTTTTACTTGTCATTTATCTTTACTCTTTACAATGAAACTTGATTAAAAAAAAAAAACCCCCCATTCTAATACCACTTCTTATCCTAAGAAGTTATAAATGGAGAAGGTGAATAGAGTGGTAGCAAATTATCAAAGATTTATACACTTTATTTGTACAAGGTAATCACACAAGGGAGACACAAATTTTATAAAGGCTTAACATAACTTTGGCTTATGTCCTCTTCTCTAGTTGCCATTAGAAAGTTTATTAATTTAAGTAACTTAACAAGTGTTATACAAACCTTTATAAGTAAACTTTTAGGTGTTGCTCAAACCTACCAAGATAGATTTATCAGGCACCATCTTAAAGCCTTTCCAAGATAGATTTACGTCCATTATCTTAAACATCTCTTCAAATGTTTCATCACCTAAAATAAAGATAATCCTTACGTATAAAAACACAAATACTGTATAAGTTTCTTTTAAGCTACCCAATACAAGGATCAAAATAATAAATGAATGCTTGAGAAATAAGAAAAAGAGGAAGAAATAGATGATCACTTAATTTCTTAACTTTTTGTGATCTTTTCTTTAACCTCTTCACATCAAAAAAAAAAAGTTATCCTTATATAATGCTAGTCATAAAACTAGCCAATACTTATAAATTTGCCAAATTTGAGGCTGTAAAAAAGTAGACATTTGATTGTGAATCACATGTTTACTTTGTATGAATGGCTCCATTCCAAGGCAAAAATAAGTTGATTTAATTAGCTTCCAAATTGAAGAAGGATGTTCACTTATCGCTTCCTCAGTTGTGTTAGCTTGATTTGAAATAATAAAGGTTGCATAGGAATATTGCATTCTTAAGCTGACCTATTCCAATGTTGGACTTCCTATTCTTGACTTTTTAAAAGTCTTGCTTCAGGATTGTTCCAAAGGTCTTAACCCATTTAATAATTTTGAGTTGAAAAAAATATTTCATTCATCTTGAACAAGGCAATGCATTTTGATCCTTCTAGAGCTTCAAGGTCATTTTGACTTACTGTGTGAAAATTTGATTATGTAGGTATAATGAATAGGCTATTCAAGTAGACCATTTATGATCTTCTAGTCTGTTCCAATCATATATGTAAAAAACTTTAGTTTATAATGAATGGAGTCGTGCAACTAGTTTGTTTCATGGTTTCTTAGGCCATTAAAAATTGAGTGATATCTTATAAACTTATCACATAGATGCACAAGGTTATTCTAATGGACTATTCGGTACTAGTTACTTTATTCCAACCTTTATATGAAAATCCTAAAGGTTATTCATTGTGAATGGGCCTATTCGATTAGTGCACAGGGTTGTTCCACTTTTTTAATGTGACTTCATTAGGTTGCATAAGTTGTTTAATAATGTTATGCATGGGTAACCAAACCGTTCAAACTTAGTATCAAAATTTGTGTTTTTTCTTCATAGTAAATAAGCCATTCACCTTAGACAGAACAACTTAAAGTCTTATAGTTGATTGTTCTTTTTGTTTTGCTTTTCTTTATTCCTTTTATTCTTTGAAACTTTAAAAAAATCAATTGAGAGGCCTAAAGTCATACACAAATACTTGAAACCAACTTTAGTACATCTTATGTTTGCTTAATCATTAAAACAAAAACCAAAGGTTTTAACATATGGGTTTGCATATTCCTAAATAAGACAAATAGATTATGAGTAAAATGCTTAAGTTGATAAGGATGGTTGGCTCTTATAGTAGCTAAATGTTTAAGACAAACCTTTAGTTCATTAATTAGGCCAACTCTTATTATGGCCCAGGTTGAGACTTCCAGATATAGAGAAAAGAATGGTCAATCATTTGCAAGTAGTTACCTTATGATTGGTTAATAGGGAAAGTAGTATACCAATCTATGTATATGATGATGGAAATTTGTAAGGCATCAGAGAAATAAGACATGTTGTTATAATTCCTAAGATTATGAGCAAAATGTAATAGATAGCTTAATATGTTACATTCCTTTAAGATATGGTATCTCCAATTATACTAGCATTGCAAAAAAGTATTCAATACTAAAAAACTTAACCCATGTATGTATGTTGCTCTTAATTTTAAGTTTCCTAATTATATTGACTATTTTCCAAATGAGTTTGTTAATATAAGGGCAACGAGTCACTAATGCTAGACCCAATGTATTACTTTATGAATGGTGAAAACTACTAGCATACCCATCATATTGTGAATTGCAAATAGAGATATGAGTTTTTCCATACATTGTACACAAAAGGTTTCAGTTATCATAAGTGGATAAAGGTTCACCATTGATAATATTTTGACATATCCTAATCTTGATGTTAATTTTATCCTAGGCAATGCCTTCTTGAAACTTTAGAAACAAAACATACCATTTATTCAAGACAAGGATTATATATTATTAAAAAGTATAAAATTGCTACTCCTAAAAACCAAAAAGTTAAACTTAAATTTATTCTTATTTATCTTGTGAAGGCTTTAGAGTTATATGAATCTCTTCCTGACAAATCTATTTTTAGAGTGTGAGTCACATGATGAATCAAATGGTACCAGATGGTATGGGAGATTATGTTCATCAACAAAAGGTATAACAAAAAGATTTATAATATGAAACATCTAGCTGATGAAAAAAAGGTGTCAAATTACCTCATAACTTTAGTGATGATCCATTAAAATATGGGTTAAAGTGGTATAATAGTCAAATTAAAACTAAAGGATTCTAGTACTATCATCAAAAACAGAAATATCGCATACACAAATAAAATGATAGAAGAATCTAATAAACAAATTCATAAGTTGCTCAAAAAAATGTTTAACTAGAGATAATGAATGTCCACATCCTAGTCCAACCTTTATGATAATTATCCATACAAAGAAAATGTAAGGCAAAGTATGAATGGTTATTGACCATCATCAGATAAATAAAGCTATAAGGGATGATAAGTATGAGATTCAAATTGCTAGAGACATTATCGATAGGGTATATTTAAAACAACCTTTTTACTTTTATAAATTCGATTTAAAAGTGGCCATAGGTAAATAAGAATTAAAGAAGATTTAATACCCATAACAACCTTTAATGCTTCTCAAGGAATGTATGATGGCTAGTTATATCATTTAGCTTGAAAAATGCTCTAAGTGTATTTCAACATATGGATAATGTCTTTAAAGTACTAAAAAGGTTTGGCATAGTAAATATAAATGATATTCTAGTCTTTCGCAACACCGAAGATGAACACATGAGTCATCTTGAATAAGTAATTGATATCTTTAAGAAAAAAGGTATGATTCTATTTGGAAAAAAGATAGAATGATTTTAGGAAAAGGTAAAATTTTTAGGGATAGAAATTAGTAAAGATGAAATTCGGTTATAAAGCCATATCTTTGAAAAGATTGTTAAGTTTTTTTATGAATTGAAAGATAAGAAGTAAGTGCAAAGATTTTGCGACTTATTTACTATGGTAGATTATTCAAAAACAAAATCTCTCTAAATACCTAGAAAGAATAGCTAAGAAAACTTTTGACAAAAAACCTTAGTTTTGAAATGATGAAACACTTAGGGTGTGTTTATTTTGGGAGAATTTTCCTAGTTTTCCATAAAACTTTTCAAATGAAAATGAAAAAAAGAGTTTTATGTTTACTTGACAAAATTTTCTAAAAACTGAAAATGAAAACTAGTTTTCATGTTTTCAAATTTTCCAAACTTGTAACAGAAAATTAGAAAACATCATTTTTTATGTTTTCAAATGAAAACACGAAAGAAACCTTATCCTTCTTTTTTTTTTTTTTCTTTTTTTCTTAACCATTAACTTTTAAGTGATAATTATATCATCCTATTAATATTCATCCAGACCTCCTACCTGTACCACCACCTTCATACCCACCAACATACCTGTCTCTACCTCCATGAGAACATCTACTGTCACCTCAACCTTTGCAAATAAGGTTATCATTAGGACCAGTGACCTTGATGGCCTTCGTGTGGTCATCATCATGTTATTTGATATGGAACTCGACCTCCTTCCCCTCGCTAAGGCTACGAAATCCCTCATACTATATCGAAGATTGGTGAATGAACAGTTATTTGCTTCCATCGTGGGGGGTTATGAAGCCAAACCACTTCTAGTCATTAAACCACTTTAGTACTCATATTTTTTTTCTTCAATCGCCTTTGGATCTAATGCAGCAATAGAAGAAAAAGAGTTCCATGAAGAGTTGTTATTAAAACTGTTGCCCGATCAGAAAGTGTTGGCCCATTTCCAATTCCAAAGCACTGCTCCATTTTCTAGTTCTAATGGTCACCACCATCACCTCTTCCCTAAATCCATTGTATGTGTTTTATGTTTTCTTAGGGTTGGAGATGGTGTATAATTCTTGACGATGGCATTACTTAAACAAGTACAAAAATTTAATATCAAGGAAATGGAATTACCTTTTACTTAAGGTCATGGGAAGTATGAACAATAGGATATATTTGACTTAACTTCCAACACCAATGTTAAACCTCCTGGAGTTGAGTTGTGGGTTGTCTTTGATGTCTTTCCTAAGCAAATTGATGCATTTTAGAAGAATTTAACTCACACTTTTTCTAGTCTTTCATGTGCTTTGATTAATTTTCTTAAGTCTTCTACAATGTATTATGCTCTTGAATGGAAAATAGAAAACTTTTTTCTTTACAAATAAACACAGTTTACAAGTTTTACAAATTTTCTGTGAAAATGAAAAGTTTTCATTTTCTTTAAAAATTGAAAAATGAAAATAGAAAACATTCTTTATAAGTAAGCACACCCTTAGGTTTCAAAAGGTAAAAGAAAACGTATAAATTTTTCTTATTTAAGTTTACCTTTCTATATAGATGTGTTAGTCTTCGAGACAGACACTTTAGATAAGTGTTGAGGTGCAATTCTAAAAATTAAAGGAAGAAAACTAAAATAAATATATAAATGTTCGTCTAGAACTTTAAAGGTTCTAAAATTAGATATACAAACCATATAAAGGGAATGTTAGCTAAGAAAAAAAGTATTAAAGCATTTTATATCTTAGTAGCTCTAAAAAGGTTTATACTCAGAATAAATACAATGTACCTGAAAAAAGTTTATGAATCTAAACTTTAAAAAAGCTAGACAAGTTAGACTTTTAAGGTTGCAAGAGTGATTAGGTTATTATAGGTTTGATTGAATATATTCCTTATGATAAAAATGTAGTAGTTGATTCTCTTTCTCATGAATTATTAATCTTACAAGATCTTACTACAAAAGTTAGAGTATGTTGGATATGCAAGAAGGAAGAACATACTATCCAATCTTTAAAAAAAAGGCTTTGTCCTTCAATGATGAAAACAAAAAAGAGTTAAACGATGATTTATATTGGCTATGTAAATATCAAGGACATTTCACCTTAGAATGTCTAAGAAAAATTAAAATAGCAAATTCTAATGAACTAGTTAGCCATAAAAAAAACTAATGAACAAAAAAGGAAAAAGCCTTTATTTCAAAAGAACCATAATGCAAGAAAATGGTAAATCTTTGGTATCTCAAACATGAGAGATAATTTAGGGAAAAAATATATTAACAAAGTTTATGCAAAACATGCATTTACCCAAAATTGTTCTATAAGCCTAGATTGACTGTAATAGGAAAGATGATAGTGAATTGGCTAATTTAGAAAGCTTAAAAAGCCTGACTCCATTATAGGTGGAGAGTAGCAAAAGCCCTAAAATTGCTAGATGTGACGTTTCAAGTCATAAGGTTAGTAGAAGTGCTAGTGAGTCTTAATAGACTCCAAATGCAACTCTTATAAAAGAAGAGTTAAAAGAAAATTTTAAAGGAAAAAAATTCTCAATTATGCCTCTAATGAGGATTTGTTAGATGAAATCCATAGAAAGAGCTTCATTCATAAAACTAAAATGGGGTCTAAAATTGAATCCTTTAAAAGAAATTATAATAGAATATTCTAAATTAGAATTTTATGGTAGAAACTATGAGGAATTTCTTAGATTTGTGGGAATAACAATTCTTAAGGTTTTGAAACATGGTATTTTTCAAAGATGTTAAAAATCTTAAGCTTCTACAAGATGGATCTTTAATTGTGCAAGACTTTAAAGGAGGAATTTTAAAAGGTCATCTCTAACAAATATAACACTTTGCAGATGAAGTTGTCAAGTACATTAGAATACTAGAAAAAGGCAACTTGATATCTACTAAATAGATGAAAAAGAATTTCTCTAGCAAGTTTCATACAGGAGAAAACTTTTTATGAAAATGATCAGACTAGTTCCTCCTAACATAACTTTTTTATGTATATATAAGAAAGAAGATAATGTTGAACCTAGCTTGGGAGTTTGGTGAACCAAGCTTGTTTTAATAATTACAAACACATCTAAAAACTAACTCTTGTCCAAGTTGGTAATTAAAATCTTACAAGATATCATTCTTTTGATCAAAGGCTTTTAGAAAAAGAGTTTTGGTAAAAACTCTAAGTATTTAAAGCCAAGGGATGTTACAGCATTTCAATAGGAGTTGAAGCATCACCCAAGTATGAGTAAAGGTCTCTAGAGCCCTCAACCAACAGCTCTCTCAAAAGTCAATAGGCATTAGATAAATCAAACACTTGAGCCTTAGAAGTTGATCTTTAACAATGGACGTTGCAATTTCGCAATGGGCATGGCTCATCGATATATCAACATGCGTTGCATTTTCACAATAGGCATTGGACCAAGTGACTTGATGTGAACAAAACTCTCAAAGTCTCGACACGGGCATTAGAAAAGCTGCCCAACAGATAAAAGTTTATGGACCCTCCAATAGGGCATGTTCATATTTGCAATAGGCATTGAGATCTTTCTCAACGGGCATTGGAAGCTCGCCAACAGTCGTCGAAACACTGTAGAAAATCTTGAAATATAGAGCATCACGTTTACTTCCTCCTAAAAACTTACAACAAGCATTGTTCATATCTCAACAGGAGTTGAAGTTGAATTCCAACAAGCATTGAGAATCTCCAATTACCATTGAAGGAGTTGGTGACTAAAAAATTGAGAAGGTCATAAAAGGTGTGTATAGGCAAATCTCTCTCTAACAGTTACTTCCAATGGGCGTTTTAATGAGATCAACGATCGTTAAAGTTGTATTCTCACCCAACAACGGGTGTGAAGACTGTCTAACAGGCATTGAGTGACTGTTCTGTGACATAGAGTGACAGTCTTTTTTCTAACGACTAGTTTTGTGTCTTTGCAAATAAATAGACCCTCTCACAACATAAATAAGTAGAGAAAAATGATAAAAAAAAAAGTGATTATTTTCTATTGTGAAAAGCAATCTTTGAATAAAATGGGTGAAACAAGTGTGATCTAACTTCAAGAGAAGATCATTGTTAAAAGCTTGCAACAGTTATCTTCAAAACAGAGTTGAAGAACAAGCCTTAGGTCTTCTCTCAAAACTCTTTACCAAATCAAGCCTATCTTGTAAGTGTATTCTATATTGTTTATTGCTTGAGTAAGAGTGCTTTTTCTCATCTTTTAAATTGTAAATTCTTTTGAAAAAACTTTTAGTTAAGAGATCTTAGAAGATCTAAAACCATTTTTGTGAAAGGTCTAAGGTAGTATCTGCAAACTATTTTGGGAAATGATTTTAGTAACACCCGAAAGTCTACTTGTAATGGCTTGGTAGTGCCTGAAAACTACTATTATAAAGGTGGTTGATAACACCTATAAGCTATCTAGATAGTGAAGGGTTCTAATGGGAAAACTAAAGAAGATGACACAAGCAAGATTGTGTTGAACCTTTATAAATCGGTTGTCTCGATTCTTCATTATTTCTGCATGTATATTTAATTGTTTTAACTTGTCATTGCCCTATTTAACCCCATTTTAGGGTACTAAGGGATAACAGATAATTGATTTAATAAATTATTCTCTTCAAGAGTAGTTTATGTTACATCCTTATATTCATCACTCGTCCTATGGATGGCTATGTCTGCAAGTTAAATCAAACATGGCAAAAGAAATTCTCATATTTCTTAAGGTAACCTAATAGTGATTCTTAAAGTTAATGGAGATGTTAAATCTCTATGTTCAATCATTCCAAAACTTATACATGTATGAGATTCTTAAAAGATATAACAATTCATGTTATGTTTCAGATTATAAGTATAATTATGAAAAATAAGGATGATGACAAGGTCTAATATCCTTATCAAATATGGGATCTCCATCCTACTTTAATTAGACCATTTATAGAACCACAAAAAGTAAATAGCCAAGATATGAAAACCAAATGGAAGATGTATGAGGAAGCAAGGTTAATCTCTAAAGCTCTTCATATATTCCTCGAAAAATGTTCTAAAGCATGTTACAAATAATAAAAATTAATTCATTCTCAAAAGATAGGAGATTGTTTGTCACTATCTAATCTAAATATGTTGCGATAAAGAATTTAAAATATTCATTAGGGGGCTTAAAAAAGCAAGAAAATTATTTATGAAAATAACAGATAAGGATTCTAGTCTGAAGTTCAAGTGTAAAACCTTTGAGATTTGGAGTAGAGCTTATCTAGCAAGAATCTTTAAGATATGGAGTAGAGCTATTGAGTTCAAGGAAGAAGCTTACACTAAATGGTTATAGGAAAAGAACAAGAAGATAAGATGGAAATCAATCTTTCAAAAAGCATCTTGCAAATGGACTGACCAAAAACAACACTCATGACATAAACTTTAACTTGATAATTAAGGAATTGTTTATCCTAGAAGTAATTGTAAAAAAATAAAGGACACATGTTAATTTGTTGACTTAAATTAAAAGAACTTATTTATTCTGTCTATAAGATAAGATTCTATATATTATTATCCTTGTATCCAATTCATATAGTTATAGACACCAAGCTTTTGGATTTTAATTTGTATGCTTTCATTGGTCTAGTCCATTCAATTATTCCACTTTTAGGTTGGTAAATAGTGAAAGACACAAGCTAAAATGAGGATCCAGGGCCTTCTCGGAAAAAAAAAAAAAAATCCAGCAAAGCCCTAAATTGAAACCAGATTTTTCAAGTGCTAATAGCAAGGTCAAAAGAGAATAGTGATTTTGATCCTCTCATATTTTGATTAACATAACCTATGAAGTTAGAATAATATTCACCATTCATTTCAAATGGATGGTTAAGATTTCATAAGAAAAATTAGATTTAAATTTTCAAGAAATGAGTAATTACATAATAAAATTAAATTTTAACCATTCATTCAAAATGAAGGGTAAAGAATATGATAACTTAATATTTCATGTTAATCAAAACATGAGAGAATTTCAATACAAAGAATAGATTCAAGAGTGAAGAGTCGTAACTACGCTAGAATCTCTAAAGATTCTATTCAAAATGTGTCTTATTGATCAAATTATAAATGGATTTGACCTTAACAAAGATGAATTTAATAATAAAATTTCATATGCTACAAAGCCTACTACTTTTGCAACAAATTTTTCATTACTAGTGCTTAGGAAATAATTTATATAAAAATTATTTTTTTAAGAAAAATATTTTTAAAAAATTTTTTATATTTAGAAAATTATTATTTTTTACATAATATTATAATAAAATTAAATTGCAAAATATTTTATATTTGTACTATTTATTATTCAAAATGAAAAATATATTAAAAACAATAAATTACATAAATTCCATTAATCATTAGACATTGCTACTGACTAATAATAACCAATGATGATCACTGATAATGACCAATAATCAATGTCGATAAATCATATAAATACACTAATAGATGTATTTATATGAGTTCATTTATACAAATTTGCCAAAACATAAAAAATAATTCTCTTTTCCAAAGAAAATCATTCTCCTCTTCTCTTTGATTAAAGTTTATGTTAATTTTCTTGAATGTGCCAAACATTAAAAAAATACAACAATAATTTCCCAAAAAAATATTTATATTTTCCATAAATCAAACATCCTAATAGAAGGTAAAAGGTTAAACAAACACATTTCATTTCCAGTTAGCATGAAAATTTCATCTATATTTCTAGTTGGACTGATGTAAAGCTTTCACTACAAATACAGACCTGAAATAAGAATGAAAAATTCCTACAAGCATCGAATCCAACAAAAATTCTTAGGAAAAAAAAGAGAGAGAGAAGCAGCTCCGCACCATCTACACAGCAACTTGTTGCTTGGAGTAGCCAAGAGTTAAGAGCCTATGATGACATAAACTCACTTCTGAAAAGAGGCAAAACCAAAAAGAAGTGCCCCATGGGTCACATGTCAATTTCTAGATAAAATATACTGGTATGTTAGACTAATGGTAAAGATTAAGCTACCTAAGAGCGGCATCATGATATTTCACCATCCCCCTTCCCCACTACTCCAAAAGAATTTCTACATCAAATAATTCGCAGTTCTTCAAGTCTGCCAATTTGCAAGTCAAAGCAACACATATTTCTCATTCAAGAATTAGAACACAAGACCTCAAAGGTCATCCAAGTTTATCATCCATTCACCGCACCAGTAAGTTTCTAATGACTTTGTTTTAGAATCAGTTTCAGAAGAACGCTCAAAATCTGACAATGCTTTGTCTAAGGAATCAGATAAATTTGCTTCCCATAAACCCAACCTGCAAGCTCTTTTGTAAGTCTCGTAACTTGCAGCTCTTACACCTTCTGAGGCCATCTCCATTAGAGGTCCAGGAATTTCTGAGCTATCATTCAGGACATCCAGAAAAGTGTTAGACAAACCAGGTCGCCAGAAAACCAGAATGGCACAACTCTTGTCCACTAATCTAACATCAAATTCCTCAGAAAAAACCTTATGAGATTCTTTAAGCAGGCTCTTCAGCATCTCAGCTGACATCCTATCTCTAAATCCCCACAAAAAAACTAAATCCTCACAACTCACTTTTCTTGTGCTGTTATTCCAAATTCTGATGTCCTCATCAGTTGGTTCTTGAAGGCCAGGGGAGTATCGATTGAAAATGTTTGCATGAGTCTCCAGGGATGAGGCCAGATTTTTGTCATTGGATTGGTTAGAATTGGAAGCAACTTTGAGTATATAGCACAGCTTCGCAAACAATTCACAAATCGTCACAACATTATGCCCATGAGTCTTGCCTTTGTTTACCAGAGCTGAAAGATCCAAATCAGATGTACAGCAATCAGGTTCATATTCATGCAGAACAGCATGTGTCATGAGCAGCAATCTCATGACAACTCACTAGAAAAGCTCAATAGGTCCAATGGTGTAACTAGTAATTTAGCAAAAGACAAGTCAATTCGCTTCATCAATATCAAAGATTGGACAAGTAGCATCTATAACTAAGCTATTCGAAGATAAATCTTGATGTAAGTTCATGACAACAACAACAGCATATGTATAGGGAAAGCCACTGACCTTGGAATGGAATTTCCATATCAACTGGGGCAAAGAACCGATTCTTCAAGTGAGAAATAGCCATACGTACATTTGATACTTTTCCCAGAGGGTTAATTGACTTCATTAGCTGATTGACATCAATTACCTCAGGGAATGCTAAGCGCAAAGAAAGCATAAACTCCTCCACGGTAGGAGGTAGGGGAGCTAGGAATTTCGAATGAATGAATGCCAAATCTGCAAGTAATAATATAATATGAGTTTAACCATTGAAAGAAAAGACAATAATACTTAATTACAAGTGATCCAGAATCCCATTATTGAGAGATATACCATTAAGAGAATTGGAGGAGACAACAGGTTTCTGTGAAGAAGAAATCAGATCGATCACCTCTCGAAAGCCACGAACTTTCTTGTTATGTTCCTCTTCAAGGTCTTGAAGCTCCCTCTGGCAATAAATGCATCAATTATCAGATTGACCATGGCTTATAACCAAGGATTGAAATCCACTTGCTACCTGCAGAAGATCCTTGTCTGCTTTTGAACTTATTAAGACAACACGGACTGCCTGGGTTCCTCCACCCTTTGCTGGAATTATTAGAGGGACAAGATCATCAGCGAATTGTTGCAACATCTGTAACCAACAGACAAATTTTATACTCAGTCAAATTGCCATAAATCTCTAATTTAGTAATTGCAGCTATAAGAAGTAGACAACATTTAAGAATCACCACAAACTAAGGATCTATAACCTCATCTCATCATTACCTCGATTACAAGTTGCACTTGGTGCTCACTGCAGACGTCTATGTTCAGACATGGCCTTGAATTATACTCTTCAGTACCTAATACTAGTTTCTTCAAGGATCTCACCAGAG
Organism: Omphalea diandra; assembly: GCA_949677035.1. Classification (NCBI taxonomy): domain Eukaryota; kingdom Viridiplantae; phylum Streptophyta; class Magnoliopsida; order Malpighiales; family Euphorbiaceae; genus Omphalea; species Omphalea diandra. Next base: position 11,613 of record CATIWR010474960.1, on the reverse strand, counting down.
CCTCTGGAAATGACAAGCAAACACATAAACAAGTTGAAAATGTAGGAAGACAAGACTTGAATGCTGACTCCTTACCATCAGTTCCTGTACTTGAATCCGTACATGCCTTTCTCCAATACTTAACTCGTGACCTTGTCCTTTGAATGAAAACTTCATCAGCAACAGGAGTAGAGGTAGAAACAGATTTTACCACATGATTAGCAGATATTGGGTTTCCAATCCGAACTTTTGCCGCGGATTCTTGTGCTCTTGACAGATATGATATGCCTATTAATAAAATTAGAACCCCTTCTGAATACGTAATTTTCAAATACAAGATGAAGACATGTAGGCCACCAATTCCAATTCATCTCCTTTTATTATTCAGTTTAAACAGATAGTTCTAGAATTTACATCTCACATAATGACAGCAGAAAGATGAGGAATGCCATGGTTCTAGCAAATGCAATCCATACGTATCAGGGTACACATTATGCGATAGTATACATTTCTACTTTAATCATGCATAGCCTCCACATCATAGTTGTTAAAAGCGCGCCCGAGCTGCACCTGAGGCACAAGGCGCACTAGGCGTCAGCCTTTGCGCCTTAGAAAGCCTAAAGGCGGGCGCTGTCACAAAGGCACGTGCCTTGGTGCGCCTTGAGCCTCAGGCAAGGCACCCTAAAGGCGCGCCTTTGTAACAATTTGTTTTTTTTTTTTTTTTTCATGTCTGAATAAATCTAGACCATTAATTTAAAATTAAAAAGCTCTTTTAGTAAACCTTACCACATCTGATTATTTCAAGAAAAAACAAAAGAAAAGCAATAATAAGGCTGCTCCAGTAGTAAAAAAGAAAAAAACAGAAGATTAAGCCAAGAAAAGGGATCTACTCCAGCTAAAAAACAAATAGAAGAAGAAAAAGAAGAAATTCTGCTGAAAAAACAAAAGAAGAAGAAAACTACTGAAATAACAGAATAAGAAGAAGAAGAAGAAAGAAAGAAAAGGAAGAAGAAATAAACTGCTCTTGTGTGTTTAAGATTTCAAGTCTTTAGTAAACTTAGGAGACTTGTGTGCTTAAACTTTGAAACTTTTATTAAGTTTTTTTTTCTTTGTATGTTTTTCTTTTGTTATTACTTAATGTGTATTGAATATTAAGAGTTATAATATTATATCACTTTACTAGTAGTTTAATGATAAAATTTATAATTTTTTAAAAATTTTTTATTTTTGCGCCTCATGTCGCTCGGGCATGCGCCTGTGCCTTGCGTCTTGCGCCTAGACTTCAGGACCCTTTAGCGCCTTGGTGCGCCTTGCACCTTTAATAACTTTGCTCCATATTAAATAATGTGAATATAGGGAAACTAAGCTTAGTTACGTGCTAATGCAGTTTTCATAAAAAAGAAGATTTGTTTTTGAAAATACCAAAGCTATCGATGAGAAATTCTAATGAAGATGGGGAACCACTAGTGTATGTCCAAACGATACGGGAAAACATCAACAATTGGATAAAGAAGCAAAATACTGGCACGTGAAGTAGATACATCAAAATTAATCACTTTCATATTACAAAGGGGCAAAAGAAAAGAAGTAAAAAAAAAAAAAAAAGGAAAGAAATCAGCCAAATATGTTAAAATTTTTGTTACTACTTTATAGTAGTAAATAGTTAAGACATCAAAACCATATCACCACTGAAAGTTTAAGAAAACATAAAACTTATAGAAATTCAAAGAAAAATATTAAAAAAAAGTCTATCGCAGAGATAAGATAACTAGTAACCACAAAACTAGTTCCAATAAACCATTTGCGATTCACTTTAAATCCTAATAAATTCACCCTCTGACTGTTTTCATGTCTTAGTCAAAAACTAACACCAGGTTTTACAAATCCCCCATCCATTACACTTCATAAAGTTATAAATTTTCTTAATCGCATTATAGCATCATTCATTCATCAGATCATGACAGTAGATAATACTGCCACCTTTAGCACAACAGTCTAATTTCAAAATGCACATTGCACAATGAAGGGACACATTGACAATATGTTTACAAACAACGTACCAAACATGGTTCAAAGGCTCAAGCACTTGTTTGAAACATGGGGAGTGATGGAGATGCTGATTGGGAAAGTAATTAGGTTTGAGAAAATATGATTTTTTTACTGTTGCAGGAATTCTGATTTTAGCAAATTCTGATTGCTGCAGGAATTTTGATCTTTAGCAAATTAGGAATAAATTGCACTACTATCTTTAGAAGTTTTCAATTTTATTAATTATTGTCGAGTCTTGTTCTAAATCCTTGTTGGATTGGGAAAAGGAGTTTATTGTTCTTGAGTCTTATTCTAGTCCTTGTTGGTTTAGGATAAAGTGTTATTTAGATAATCCTTTAAGGATTAGGAGTCAAAAAGTCTTTAGGTTTAGAATTAGCTACTCCTATAAATATCAAAGCTAGTAACAATTATTATTCAGTTTACAGATTCAATAAATAAAGATTTCCAGCAATATTTGATTATAATTGTGAGACTCAATTCTATTCCTTCAGGTGTGACAACTAAATCTTCTAAGTGTGACTCTTAGAAGTTTTCTCATATTTTCTTTCATTTTCCTCTATTTCAATCTGAAATTCAGTTCAACTCTTTTTTTTTTTTTTTTTTTTTGAAAAATTCAATGAAGACCGGGCCGTTTAATTCTGTGCTACATCAATTTTTGGTATCAGAGCTTCAAGATCCCGCAATAATGGTAATGAACACTGAGCTAAATTCAAAGATGGATGCTATGTAAACAAGATATGATGTAGCCATTGCCGAATTAAGAAATGAATTGACTAATCGAATAGACACAAGGATTAACAAATTAGAAGCTATGATCGAACAGCTAATGAAGATGTTTCAAGAATATCAAAATGTTGCCTAAGTCATCCCTCACCAACCAGCTGTAAGAGTTTATCAGGTGTTACAGGTTGCATGTAGGAATGGTGGGGAACATCAGCAAATTAATCAAAACCTAGGAATTTTGAAGGCAGTGTCAATCCAACAATTTTTTCTGACTGGTTGAATAGTATTGAATCTTACTTTGACTGGTATAATATGAAAGACAACCAAAGAGTGAGATTTGCCAAGATGAAACTTACAGGATTGGCAAAAATAAAGTGGTACAGTGTTGAATATGAGTTGCAAAGATTAGGACAATATCCAATAAGAAGTTGAGGTGATATGAAGGCGAAATTACAAGAAAAATATCTGCCTTATAATTATCTTGAGAGTATTCGCGAGCAGCATGGGTATGCTTTAAAGGGAAGGCAGCATGTCTGTGACTGAATATACGTAAAAGTTTGAAGAGTTGACAATCCGTAGCAAAATTATGGAAGATTCTTTACAAACTATGGCCCGATTTCAGGCTCGCTTAAGAACAAATATCAGGAAGGAATTGTTTAGGCAACATCTAACATCTTTAGATCATGTATATTTAGTGGCACTAGATATCGAGGAAAGGTTGAATCAACCCTCTAGGGAAAAAAAAAATTGGGATTCAAGTTGAAGATTCAATAATTAAAAGAGGATTTGGAGCAAATTGCAGCACCAAATTTACTACTTCACAGCCGTCTAATCGCTTCAACAACTCAAAGCCTTCTTCTTCAAATACTACTAATGCTAAAGGGAGAGGAATTGAATGCTTTAAGTGTGGAGAAATTGGATATATAGGATATCAATGTCCAAGGAAACAAAATCTGCATATTGGAGAGGAATAAGTCGATGAAGAATCATCATAAGAGGATTGTGAAGATAATTTTGTAAGTTTGGATATTATGCGGATGATGATTTCCAACATGAAGGCATTGAATATACACTTCTTTCAATTGTGAGACATATTTTAGTGACTCCAAAAAAAGAAGACGATTGGCGATACACTTCAATATTTCAAATCTTTATTTGATGTGGTCACCAAAAAGAAGCTAATCATTGATAGTGGAAGTTGTATGAATAAAGTGTCAACAACCATGGTAGAACTTTTGAATCTTCTAATTGAATTGTACCCACATCCTTACAAGGTGGCTTGGATTAATGACACTACTCTTCTGATAACTCGTCTTTGTCTTGTTACTTGTATATGTGGTAGTTATAGTGATTCTATACGTTGTGATGATTTTCCTATGCAAGTCATATCATTCTTGTTCGACCATGGCTTTATGAGCGAGATGTGAAGCAGAATGGAAGGGAAAATACTTATTTTTTTTCTATGGGGAAAAAGTCTTTTATCTTAAAGCCAATGAGTTCTTTTGATATTAAGAAGTACGGGCAGAATTGTTCATCTATGGCAAAAATTAAAGGTGATAATGAAAAGAAATAACTTCACATCCTAGCCAAAAGACAATTTGAAGTGGAAAGTCAAGATTCCAAAGTGATGTTTGCTATAGTGGCAGGAGAAAAGAAGGAACCAGCGGTTAAAAGAACCCCTAGGATGCCTCTGAAAGTGGTTGATTTATTGCAAAATTTTTTTGATGTAGCGCCAAAGGGTTTACCAAATAATCCCCCTCCTTTGCGCACTATACAGCATGCAATGATCTTATTCCAGGGTCTCAATTTCCTAATCTACCTGCCTATCATATTGAGTCGCAGTGAACATCAAGAACTTAAAAAGCAAGTGGATGAATTCCTTTGGAAGAGGTTTATTCATGAAAGCTTGAGTCCATGTGTTGTCCCAGCATTACTCACACCAAAGAAAAATGGCAGTTGGTGTGTGTGTGTTGATAGTTGAGCCATTAACAAGATAACAGTGAAGTACAGGTTTTCTATTCCTTGTCTTGATGATATGCTTGAAGTTATGGTGAGATCAACTATCTTCTCAAAAATAGATTTGAAGAGTGGGTATCATCAACTACGAATTAGGCTTGGTGATAAATGGAAGACCGCATTCAAGACGAAGGATGGCCTTTACGAATGGCTAGTCATATCAATTGGGCTCTCTAATGCGCTTAGTAACTTCATGAGATTTATGAATCAAATACTTCAACCATTCATTGATCATTTCCTCGTCGTATACTTTGATGATATTCTATACATAGCAAGACCAAAGAAGAACACCTCTCTCATCTACAACAAGTGATGAGAGTCCTCTGTCAACAAAAGCTATATATTAATTTGAAGAAGTGTTCTTTCATGAGCTCTAAGTATTGTGTTTTTGGGATTTGTGGTGTTTTCAAAGGGAGTTGAAGTCGATAGTGACAAAGTTAAAGCTATTGAAGAATGGCCAATTCCAACTACTTTGCATGAAGTTTGAAGCTTTCATGGCTTAGCAATATTCTATATGCGTTTCATTAGAAATTTTAGCACTATAACGGAGTCTATTACTAATTGCATGAAGAAGGGTCAGTTTGAAAGGACCAAGGCAGCTTCTAAGGCTTTTGAAGAAATCAAAAAGATGATAACTGAAGCTCCTGTTTTAAGGGTGCCAGACTTTTTCTAAGGTATTTGAAGTGGCTTATAATGCTTCTCAAGTAGGCATTGGAGGAGTATTAGGTCAAAAAGGTCATCCTATTACTTATTTTAGTGAAAAATTAAATGAGGCAAGACAAAAATATTCAACCTATGACAGAACTTTATGTTGTTATTCAAACTCTTCAACATTGGCGCTATTATTTAATTTCCAAAGAGTTTGTTTTATATTCTGAGCATGCAGCCCTAAAGCAAATATTTGAACTTTTGACATGCCAAATGGGTTGCTTTCTTGCAAGAATATACAGGCTGGAGATGAGAACAATTCAGCAGACGCCTTTAGTAGGGTAGTGCAAACCCTTCTTGATAGAGATCAAGGTGCTAGCAAACCTTCCTACAATCCATTACAAAAAATTGGTGGTCCAATAATAAGAGCAAAGACTAAAAGAAAGAAAGAAACTTTGCAAGGGTTAATCATAAAATTGCAAGAGCAAAATAGAGGATATTCTTCAAGTCAAACTCAAGTTCTTTGTACCTTAATTGCATGGGAGGAACTTCAAGAAAAAAGCTACACGTCAAAGAAATCTTGTTCAAATATAGAAACATGGAGCATGACCATGCGCACAATCATGCTTCGAAGAGACAAATCTAGGCAAAAAGTTGGCGAACGGCCAAGCACACAGTCGGACATCAATGACGAGTAACGAAACTTTGGGCAGAAAGTTGACGCACGGCCATGCATCGAAAGTGAGTAACCAGCAACAAGATCGCGATTCTCACTGTCATAGTTATTAAAGGCTCAAGGCGCACTAAGTCACTAAGGTGTTCTAGAGCCTAGGCGCAAGGGGCAACCGCGCATCTAAGTGACATGAGGCACAAAAATAAAAAATAAAAAATTTTATCATTACTCTACTAACAAGATGATATAATATTACAACTACTAATATTCAATACACATTAAGTAATAACAATAAAAAAACACACAAAAAAAAAAAGAAAACTTAATAAAGGTTACAAAATTTAATAAAGGTTTTAAATCTTAAACACACAACACTCTTAAGTTTCCTAAGATTTTCTTCTTCTTTTGTTTGTTGGCAAGTTCTTCTCCTTCTATTTTTTTTTTTTTTTTTGCTAGAGCAAAATTTCTTCCTCTTCTTATGTTTTTTCAGCAATTTTCTTCTTTTTCTTCTTCTTCTATTTTTTGGCTGAAGCAAATCCCTTTCTTGCCCTAACTTTCTTTTTTTTTTTCTTTTTTTACTGCTTAAGCAAATTTATTGTTTTCTTTCTTTTGTTTTTTCTTGAAATAATCAGGTGAGGTAAGATCTACCAAAAGTATTTTTTAATTTTTAATCAATAGTTCAAATTTACTCACACATAAAATCAAAAAAAATAAACAAATATGTAAATATTGTCACAAAAGCGCACCTTTAGGATGCCTCGCCTGAGGCCTAAGGAGCACCAAGACGCACGCCTTTGTAACAGCGCCGACTTTTGGCTTTCTAAAGTACAAAGGCTACCATTTGGTGTGCCTTCGGCCTAAGGCCCGCCCTATGCTCAGGCCCATGTGCACGGTTGCACGTCTCAATCAACGATCTTGTTTTGGTTAGCCATTTTTGAGTTTTCTGACCTCCTTTTTAGTAAGTATCTTGTTTGGAATATACTTCCTACTTAGATATGACTTTGTCCAAGAATTTAAAACCTTTTTCATGTAGGAAAACTTTCTTTGCAAGGCTTTATATAAGTCATAGCCTTGTATTACGAATAGAATTAATCTTTCATCAATACTAATGACTTTTGGCAAATTTATGCTCTGCTTTTTTGAGTTCTTAGTAGAATACAAAATTAGACTTATTAAAGGAGTGATCAACTTTTGTAGCGTTTTCAAGATTGGGGATTTAATGACTTAGTTTTCTTAGGATTCTAATTTTTTCATCGACTTGTTTTCTAAATTTTCTTAGGCAAAATAACAATTCATATTATTGAGTTTGGTTTGATTTGACGGTTTTCTCGGTAATTTGCTCACCCCTAATCAATATTATTGAGTTTGGCAAGTTTATGTTTTTTGTATTCTTGGTATAATACAAAATTAGACTTATCAAAAAAGTGATCAACCTTTGTAGCATCTTCAAGATTGGGGTTTTAAGGACTTAATTTTTTTAAAGTTCTAATCCTTTGATCAACAACTTATTTTCTAAACTTTTTTAGGCAAAGTAACAATTCATATAAAGAGTTCTTAAAACGGGTCTCCAACCAGGGTCATTATCACTTACTTCAATGCTTGTCCAAGTTATGGGTTTTGAGTTACTTAAGGACAATTATCAATCTTGCAAGGATTTCATTAGTATTTATACAGGATTAATGACTGGACAACATACTAAATTTCCTGATTTTTCACTACATGATGGTTTTCTCTTTAGGGGAGTGCGGCTATGTGTGCCTAATACTTTTTTGCGTAAGGAAGTGATTCAGGACTTGCATTCAGGTGGGGCATCAGGCCATTTTAGAAGAGAAAGAACTATTGCTATGGTGGAGGATCAATTTTATTGGCCTAGTATAAAGCAAGGTATTGCTAAAGTTGTTGTCAGATGTAGGATTTATCAAGTATATAAGGGTAAAAAGCAAAATACAGGTTTGTATACTCCGCTACCAAAACCACATGCTCCTTGGCAAGATTTGAGTATGGATTTTGTGTTTGGATTGCCAAGAACTTTAAGGGATCATGATTCAATATTTGTGGTAGTTGATCGTTATTCTAAAATGGCTCATTTTATTCCTTGTACTAAGAATGCTAATAAGCTTCACATTGCTAAACTTTTTGTTAATGAAGTTGCTCGACTTCATGGTTTGCCTACAACAATTGTCTCAAATTGAGATTCTAAGTTTGAGTTATTTTTGGAAATCTCTGTGGAAGAGTTTAAAAACAAAACTGAAATTTTCTTTCTCGTTTCATCCACAAACTAATAGACAAATTGAGGTAGTTAATAGAAGTTTGGATGATCTCCGTTGATGTTGTGTTGGTGACTAAGTTCCTAATTGGAATCAAATTCTTCTTATGGTTGAATTTGCTTGTAATAGTTCTATCAATCACAATACTGAGCATAGTTCTTTTGAGATTGTTACAGAGGTACTTCCTCGAAAACCTATTGATTTGGTTTCTTTGCCTATTGTGCATCGTCCTAGTATTAAGGCTGAAAATATTAGTAGACATATTCATGATATACATGATGATGTTCGGAAAGGGATTGCTCTAAGCGATGAGGGGTACAAGACAATTGTTGATTTAAAATGCAGGTTTGTTGAATTTCAAGAAGGTGAGATGGTGATGGTTCGTGTTAGGCCTGAACGATTTCCTAAAGGTGCTTTCAAGAAGCTTCATTAAAGGAAGATAGGTCCTTTTAAAGTTTTGAAGAAAATAAGTTCAAATGCTTGTGTTATTGAGCTACCTAAAGACATGCATATCAATAATATATTCAATATTGAGGATCTTACTCATCATGTTCATGATAATGGGCCTAACGATGAGGTTATAGCTAGGTTCCTCCCATGCCTCTCAAAGAACAAACAGAAGATATTGTTGATTATCAAGTGGTTTCTACTAAAGGCAGTGATTCTCAAAAGTTTATTGTCAAATGGGTAGGTCGTCCGCAATCCGATTGTACGCGGACAACTGAAGAAGAGTTACACACACTTGATCTTAGTCTGTATGAACAGTTTCATGCTTTTAACTCGAAGAAGTCGAGTTCTTCCAAGCTAGGAAGAAATGATGGGACACGTTGGCAACATGTTTACAAACAACGTGCTAAACATGGTTCAAAGGCTCAAGCACTTGCTTGGAACATAAGGGATGATGGGGCGGCTGATTGGAAAATTTATTAGGTTTGAGAAAATATGATTTCTGGTTGCTGCAGGAATTCTGTTTTTAGTAAATTCTGGTTACTGCAGGAATTTTAGTCTTTAGCAAATTAGGAATAAGTTGTCCTACTATCATTAGAATGTTTTAATTTTATTAATTATTGTTAAGTCTTGTTCTAAATCTTTGGAAAAGGAGTTTACTATTGTTGAGTCTTATTCTAATCCTTGCTGGATTAGGATAAGGTGTTATTTAGAGAATCATTTAAGGATTAGGAGTCTAAAGGTCTTTAGGTTTAAGATTAGCTACTTCTATAAATATCTAAACTTGTAATAATGATTATTCAGTTTTCAAATTCAATAAACAAAGATTTCTGCAATATTTGCTTTAGAATTGTGAGACTCAATTCTATTTTAGGTGTGACTCCTAAACCTTCTAAGTATGACTCTTAGAAGTTTTCTCATATCCTTCCCTTTTCCTCTATTTCAGATCTGAATTTCAGTCAAATCAGACCTGAAATTCAGTTTCAACTCTTTTTTTTTTTTGTCTGAAAAATTCAACGAAGAATGGGCTGTCAATTCTGTCCTACATCACACAATGACAGGACCAATGAGACTATGGTTCGGGGAGACACACAAGTCAAAAAAAAAAAAGGCACAATGACAGGGCCATTATCAGGATAGAAGCCATTGCTACATTGACAAATATTATAAACAATTATACCATTAACATGTTTTTATCATCTTCAACATTGCAAACTTATTTCAATATCCTTATAATTATAAATATGGTAAGAGTCTAAGACTTACCTTCATATATACAAGCATTAAAATCAAAACCGTCTCGAGCCATAGAAGTCAAGTAGGAGGTTTGACAAGAAAAGCTATAAGATGGCATCCCTATCTTCAGCTCATCCCTAGGGAACAGATGAAAATTGTACCTGCAAAGAAAACAAGAAATCTTACTTATTTTCCCAGGAACCAAACATAGGATGTAACAAGACATGCGAGTAGCGTACGTACGGGTGTGCAGTGACTTTAGATGCCGAGATAGTGAAGGGGCAAACGGCGAACTGAAGAATCTGGAAGCGTTCGGCGGCGTGTTTGGCTTTCGAGTAAGCGGTATCGTGGGTGTCAAAAGGGGAGACGCGATGCCATGGAGCGGAAGAAGAACCGGTTTTCTGCAGGGATACCGCGATAAAATCAGAGGTGGAGATATGTGATTTAATTTCGTCAAGGGATTCCGCGAAGTTTGACTTGTTAACTTGCTTTACGCTCCATTGGCGGGGCGTTTTGGAGACTTGGGTGCAGAAGAGGCGTCTACTGAGTAGAAGCCGTGGATATGGAGGAGGGAGAGCAACCATTTTTCCTGTGCTTAAGTTGGTGTTTAAATGGCTTTATAGTATGATCGTCTACTAAGTGAGGATGGCATGGTCCATGGGCCTAATTGTTCACGGGCTTTGTCATCCAACATGAAGGATCGTTCTAGTGTACAATAACTAATTTAATTATTTATTATTACAATTAGTTATTTGATTATTAATTAAGACTTATCTTCAAGAATATTTACTATATTTATCATTTGTAATAAAATATATTTAAGTCTTTTTGTCCTTTCATATATTAAGTTATTAGTAACTATATTTAATATTTAATAAAATAATAAAAAAATATCTCTACACTTTTTAATATTATTAGTAGATTCATTTGTTAAAAAAATTAAACTTACTCCTTGAAATTTATTTAATTGAATCAAATTAAATTAAAATAAATATTTTTTGACTAAATTTAATCTATATTTATAAAAAAAAATAACTTATAAAAAATTTAATAATAAATTATTAAAATTAATTATATTAATTAAAATTAATCTCATTCTAAATAAAATATTTCATTTCTTATTTTTATCAAAATTTTATTAACATATAAAATTTTTTAGAATCATATAACTTACTATAGAACAAATAGTTTTAACTTTATATTAAATTATTAATCTAATTATTTATTCTATTAGCTAGAGTGTAAATATATTATTTTTCTACCTAACTAAGTATTATATTAAAGACTCTATTAACTAAAAATTATTTATATTTCGCATTTATTAACATCTATAAACCTTGTATTCTTAAATATATCCATATATAACAACTTTATGATATTGAAATTTCAATTTCATAAATAAATTTTTTATTGAATTTCATTGTAAATTATATAATTAAAAAAATTTAGAATTTTTACCATAAATGATATATAGATTTAATATAACAATAATTTATACTACACAAAATTTTATGTGTATATTTCTACATTTGTCGTATTATATTTGGTTACCTATAATTATTATGATTATTGTAT
>CATIWR010474841.1:0-24130 GCA_949677035.1 Omphalea diandra | reverse complement strand
TATATATATATATATATATATATATATAAAGTTAAGCTATTTTCTTTCTTTATATATAAAAAATAGTTTCAAACATTTGTTAGCTGGTTAATTACTGACAATTGCAATAGTGCTAACAAAAGAAGGTGATTCAAGACTTGCTTTTGGATGCTATAGTTGACCAACAAAATTAGGTAATAAGATAAAAGATACACTAGACTATGCACAGAATGTGTTAGGAGAACAGAGAACAAATAGAACAAAGACACCCAACAAACATATGCTAAAGGGACATATCATATATTGATACATATATCACAGAAAATATAGATCCCAGTGACAGATGCCTTCACTCTCAGGAGCTTGAGATTCATATAATATAAGACAAGAAAATTAGAAATTTAAGTGGAAATTAACTGGAACTTACTAATAAACATACATATTTCATATGATAAATTAATTATAACAGGTTGCTTATTATATGATCTAGTCAACCCTCAGGCTCATATCTAAGCTAAATTACATGCAAAGATTATAGAATTGGTCATTTGAGTAACAATTATTTCTCTTTCTGCAATGACACATGCAGATAACATGCACAAGAGGCAATTTCTCAATAGAAAGGACAGGTTCGGATATACTCAATTACAAAAAGTAGGTATAATGTGATAATTGAACTATGTTGTCATTATTGTAGTCTTTGGAAGCCAAAATTGGTTTTAAACTTTGAAGGTTAAACCTGACCATATAGCCTTTGAAAGTATGGTAGGTTCTCTTTTAACCTTTGTAAGCTAAAGGATAATCGATTAAGAAAACTTTAAACTAAACCTTGCAAATAGAATAAAACTGAAAGTAAAAAAAAAAATGATTTGATTCAAGTGTGTATGATTTGCCAAATATAATGTCTATTTATAGATTTAGATATATTTTACTTATCCAATCAAAATTTGAATTTTGATTTCTCATAAACTCTAAAAATATCAAAATTTTATTCTAAAATAGGCCTAATGAATCCAAAAATTCAAAACTTATAGCTCATTTGCAATTATATCTCCATATCTTTAAATTTTACAATTGATGCTCATTTTAAATTCAAGTATCAATTATAGCTTAATTACAAAATTAGGAGAAAAGGAGTGTGCTTGTTACCCATTTAGTAATTATTTTTTTATCAATTAAGTATCAATTATAATCTAATTACTCGCCTAATCAATTAAGTATCAATCAATTATAACCTAATAAGCACACTCTTTTTTCTCTTAATTTTATAATTAAGCTATAATTGATACTTAAATTAAAGACTAGGTCTCAATTATACAGTTTAAAAGTATGAGATATAATTGCAAATGCGCTAATAGTTTTGAATTTTTGAAATCATTAGGCCTTCTGAATACCTTAGTTGAAGAGCTTCACTACAAAACAAATTATTCTTATGACCACGTAACTCTAATCTCTTTGACTCCACAATATTGTAGGTCATATAGCGATTTTAACTAAAGTGTATAATTGGTCTAGCACTAAAGATTAATTTGAATCCATATGACACTTTTCATTAATATTCTCTAATGTTATTTATGGTACTGAGTTTGATAGTCTGGATAGGACTTTTTAGGTCAAGGTTAAGTGGCTCGAGTCTTCTTGGTTCGGGTATGCATGACAAGTGAAAGTGAAAGGAGAATTTGGATCTATGTCGGAAGTTCACTCTGATACTTAAGTCAAAATTCACTTTCTTAGAACATAGAGTGAGAGTATATTAAAGCCCTTTATATAAAGATTTGAATGGACTTGTTTAGGTAAGAATGTCTATTTGTATTGAATGAGGATAATATTTCTTTCTTGATGGGGATTATCTTTGCCGATGAGGATTATCTTTTCTTATGAGAATAATACAAGATGGGCAGAGGAGCTATGGACATGGGTTAAGCTAAGGCTGACCTACTAGTTGAGGGCTTAATCTTGGATCAAGTTGGACTTATGATAGGTTGAATGTATTTGGTCTGTGATACTGGGCTGGGTGTTACATAAGAATGAATATAGCTCATTTCAATGAGGATAATATTAATTTTGATTAGAAATATCCCATCTCAAGCCTTCTTAACTTTATGCTTTTTTATTCTATTCGTACTTATTGTATGAATCTATTTTTTGTATGTATTATTTTAATGAAAAGTATAAATAAAATGATTAATTGAGTAATAAATCATAAGATAAAAGATTAATGGAGTCTTGAAATTTGTACATATTTGGATATTGAATTTTTGAGAGAGAGCTCTTAATAAATTGAAAGAACTTGATTAATAAGGTTGAATAGAAGAATATTAATATAAACAAGCTTGAATAGAATAATATTAATATAAACAAGCTTGAATAGAAGAATATTAATATTAAGATAATCATCACATCTAGAAATTTTAAGATTTAATTTGAATGAGCAAACAAATTTAATTTTTATCTTCATCACTAAAGTTGAAGTACTTAGGTTATACTGAAAGTGAAATATTTTATTCTTGTATAAAAATTTTAATTTTAATGTAAATAATATGCTCTTAATAACTTAAAATTTTTTTGATGTTATTCACAAAAATTAACTCATTTATCACAATAAAAAAGATTTACTATATCAACATCTGAAGTATTAAGACTATCTTCTTTTCTATTTTGCAATAATGTAAAAGGAATTTCTTTTTCTTCACATTTATGGATTATTTTTAAAAATTTATCAGTTATAGAATTATATTTTTTATGAAGTTTTTAGTTTAATAATATGTAAATCTATTTATTTCTTGTATATATTTTACTTTCTTCAGATTTAATATTTATAGTGAATTTAAAGGTTTTATTGTTCTCTTTTTCTGATTCTTTCTTTCTCAGATTTATCATTGATAATCAATCCTAAGAATTCTTTAATCTAATTCATTTTGAATTATTATTATTATTGTGTGTATTTTCAGTTTGAAAGTTATATTGTGTATATTTTCTTTATTAACAAATCAAAATGCATTTCTCCTCACATTTTTCTTTCTCTTTTTTATTTTTTGTAATCCTCCTCACCTTACTTTCTTAATTTCTTTATCCAAAGCGTTGAATTATAAAACCATGTGTTTAGTGTACAAAAATACGTACTGCTCCAAAATTTACTTTAACTCGTGTAATAAAAAAAATAATTGATATCGAATTTTGAATTGAGATTCTAAAGCGGTCCTTTAATTTCTATTGTTATTATTATTATTATTATTGGATTAAATGATTTATTATTAAATTTGTAAATTTTTATAAGAATTTAAACAACTGATATCAAATCAATATCTATGCATGTAGATTGAGAACTTACTATTAACTAATTGTGTTGATAAAAGTGCTAAACACACAAAACATTATAAACTAATTAGTCGATAATTTGTAATTTGCATGATATAATTTAATGTATTATTTAAAATATTAATATAAACTATGTGATTAAATAATAATATTTATTTTTAAAATAAATAATACATCACAATTATTAGCTTTATAGTTTTAATTGTCTATTTTATAGTTTTTAATAATTTTTTATTTATTTTTAGTTATTTTTAATTAAAACATTTTACATCAAAATTTCAATTGCTTATGTATCAAATTGTTAGTGTGCAAATATTAATTCTTTATGTCAAATAAATAATTAATTGATAAATGAAAATCACTTATTTAAATCTGAGATTAAAATTGATTATATATATTAACTGTGTAATACTTTTTTTATTGTAACTATAATATAAAATTTATTTAGAATTTTATATGATAATTAATTATGAAATATTTTTTATTTAAAAAAGTAATCTTTTGCAATATAAACCTTATATTATATTATACTTATTGTTTTATTTTGAGTTGATTCTTAATTACATTAGATTTTTAAGAATAATATGATAATTTTCAAAAATTAATAAAAATAATTACTTAATGCATGATAAAAAATTTTATAACAATTTCTAAGATATTGAGAATATAATAATTTGGCTACAGAATATTTTTTTCTACAAAGAAAATTAATTTTTAATACAAAATCAAAGTTAATTAGAATTATTTTATTTTAGTTAATTTTTAATTAAGTTCAATTTTTAAAATGATATAATAATTTAAAAAATTAGTAAACTAAAAAAATCACTTGATAAGTGACAAATATACATATATACATATGTATATACATGTAAAATATAATGCGAACCTTAAGATCTAAATAAAAAATATTAAATCAAAAAAATATTAAACCATAGAATTCATTTTATATTTTCTTCAATAATAAACTCTTCTTTAGTGCTTTTGGAGAATGGGTGACACCAAAAATTATAACTGAATTAACTTTAAATGGTGAGTGAATCAATATATATTATTAATTTTAGTTTTAAAATTAATATTAAACAATTATTTGCTATTTATTAAACAATTATATATAACATCGTCACATATCATTATTTTATGTTACATAATAGACAATTGTCATATTAAAAATTTAAATAAGAAATTAAAAAAATTAATCGTCATATAAAAAATATTTTTAAAGTAGAAAATTAAAAATCTAAATAAGAAAATTCTTAATAGATTGTTAAAATCATATAAAAGAAATTTCTGAGCAAGAAATCAAAAAAATATAAAAAAAATTAAACAATTTTTAAATAGAAAATTAAAGAACCTAAAAAGTAAAAATTTATTTAAATAAGAAATTAAAATTAAAATTATGTCATTTATTGTTTAAAATTTTGAATATACAAGAGTTAACAACAGTATAATAGATTGTTAGAAATTATTTTATTCAAATTTAAGAAATTTTCTCAAAAGTATCAATCAATGAACAATCTTTTAATTACAATTATTACACATACACATATATATAACTTATAATTATTTATTAATTTTATTTTTTATTATGTTATATTATTTGTTTCATTGATTATTATTAATTTATTTTATTTAAATTTAATAAATTTTATTTTAAAATTATATTACACAAGATTGAAAATATAAATGAATATGCAACTTTATATTATAGTTACTTAAGTACATAATTATAAATTTTAAAAAAATTATTATAGTTACTTAAGTACATAATTATAAATTTTTAAAAAATGTATTTTATTATTTTATTTACTTAATAATAATTTTTTATAAAATAATAATTAATTAATTACGGGTTTAAGACTATTGCTTTATAAAACTCTAGGGCTTGCTTTTGGGTGCGTGGCATTCAAAAATAGCGACTCATCCTCTTTTTTTTTTTTATTTTATTCTTTTACAATAATTTGATATTGTTAGTAACCACTAGTAAAATTTTTTAACAAATAATTTATATTTATTAACTATCAATTATAAGTTACCAATTATCAATTATAATTACCAATTATCATGAAATGTTAATAAATGACAAATTACAAATTTGGTGTTTGAAATTTTCTTTTTTTTTCTATTTTGATATCTAGATAATTTTTTTGTTCAATCAAGTGTCTAAATTATTAAAATCATTTTTAATATGGTGCTTTTCCTAATTTGAACGAGTAAAATTCTTAATTTCGTTATATCTGTTTGACCTAGTATCAAATTATATATATTATTTTAACTAATCATATATCTAAAATTTGGATACAATATTTTTTCATTTTAAATATATTTTTTTTTGTTTTCTGTATATATTTTAAACAAATTCTATAGTGATAGAAATAAAAATGAATAAATTTTGTATTTAGAGTGAAAAAATTATGTTATCATACATAATTAATTGAATTATTGAAAAGAATTCAATAACAGGTCAGATGGATTTTCACGTGACAATCACTTATTGTTTAGATTGAAAAAAAAAACACCACATTAAAAATGATTTTACCAATTCAGAAACTTAATTAAACAAAAAAAAAAATGTCTAAACACCAAAATAGAAAAAATTAAAAAAATTGAAACACCAAATTTGTAATTTATCCTTAAATAAACTAAGTCCTAAAAAATAAAAATGAAGATATTGTAATTTTGTATCCATCAAACTTTCATCCCTTCCATTTGATAAAGTAAAAAAAAAATTATATTATTTATGTGATAACAATTTTACATAGTTTTATAAAATTCAAATATATTCATTTGTTGAATTATGTTCTTTAGAGTTTTTAACTAAATTTATAATAGTTATTTATGAAACACTCACTCAACATATTTACATCTAATTTTTATTAATAAATCTATATAATAATAATTTCAAAATGAAACATCAGAATAGTCCAAAACTGATATATCCCACTCCATTAAAAAACACAAATCGAAACCGAAACGGTATTCCTCTCATTTAATCTTTCTATTTAAGCTGTGATATAAATCCTCCTTTCCTTTTCGTCTTTCTATATAAAAAGTGATACAGTATCAATACAAAATCAAAGTATACAACGCAAAAGTTAGAAGCATTCGTCTGCCTAATACAAACGTCCTCGACATTCATTTGTACCACAGAAGCAGGGTGCCTGTTTTATTTTCCCATCAGGACCAATGACACTATCAAGTGCACAACCATAGTCATAAGTGAGTTCCTGTTTGCAACAATCGGAGACATTTTATTCTTACATAAAAATTGTTGTTTGACATAGTAGATAATAGATAAAAGAGAAGTTGAAGCAATAGGACATGCACAAAATCCATATTCTAGATTAAACATCAGTCGACCATCGATGCACCAGGTTTAAAAATACCAAACTGATAATTGCACACTTACCACTCATACAAGTTTCAGACATAAGGTTAATATTAGATCAAGATTAGCTGAAAAAAGAACAAAAACAATGAACTCCGTCGTGAGAGAGAGATACAACTGGGAAATTACTTGCATAGGAGGTATATTGTCCGCAGCAAATAGCACAACCCGAGCAAGTCTAACATCATGGTGGGAGCTTAAAACACACTGGACAAATAGATTTGGTTCACAGCTGTGGTTAATAAACCTAGCAATATTACCACAGGAACCTCCATCTATGCAAAACTCAGACTCGCTTTCTGCCATATTGTCATCTTCTTTCTCAGCAAAATCACTTGCAGATGCAGACATATCACCTTGTCGCCTCTGCAGGAAATCTTCAGTGAAATGCTTTTGCCTTCTCTAGTCTTAAGAATGTAAATAACTGAATAACTAAGAGATGCTATAGAAACATGCGCTAGAACAGGAACTATGCCAAAACATACACTTCAAATGCAAAATTAAGAAGAGAGTTCGGTTTAGAATAAGAATGGCAACAAGTTGAATATGGTGCAATAGGATGACCAGAATCTAACTCTAATGTTGCAACATTATCTAGTTAAATAGAACATGAGTCAACAAATTGAAAATCTCTCTTCCCCTACTTATCAAAATATCAGATAGTTGGAAGACTTCCCCTACTTATCAAAATATCAGATAGTTGGAAGACAAAACACTCAGTAACCAGATAATTATTGACACGGGGTAAAATTGTAAATTCCATGATTGCAATATCCATATTATACAGCTTAAAACAAGCACATAAAAAATTGCCAACTTCTCTGATGATTCTAACAGTACCTCTCTTCCTCCTATTCCTTTCATCGTATGCCAGCAATCAATGTCAAATATGTAATCATTCTCAGAGACATTATCCAACTCGGCATTCCTTCTAAGAACTCCAGCGTATTCACACACTGGAGCACCAGAAGGAATAAAGTCCCAGGACCGGACAGCCCATCCTTTTTTCTCCACACGATACACCTGTCCAAGAAATGTTCTCACTGAACACCAGCACAATTTAACACTGAAAAGAAATTGGTTCTTCAATGCATGGAAAAATACCTCAAGTCTGCATTGTAGTCCCCACTGAGATACACGATTTATGCACTTAGGTCCACAGCCACATCGTGGTCCACATTCAAACAGTACATCCTTTGGTTCAATCAATCTGAAAATGGTAAGGTTCCAGAATACATTCAGGCTGAGACAAGGAACAAACAGTGACAAATCTTAAAAAAAAAAAAAAAAAAAAAAAAAAATAAAACAAAATTAAAACATTGAGGTTAAGAAAGATCATGAAAGAAAGGCCAAAAAGAAAAAGAGAAAGCCTGGATCTATGGCTGATATGCCAACTACAGATACATGCCAAACCAGCTGCAAACACAAGAAAGTTATCCAGCAAAAAAGGAATAACCAGTATATTAATTAATTTATGTTCCCAAAACTAAAACCATGATGGAAAGGGTGTGTGAAGTTTACATGTTGCCAGAAATATGTACTAGATGAGCTTTCTGCCACTGCTTCCAAATGCCAACTGAATCATAAATGTGATATTATATTTGTAGAGGAGAATATGGCAAAAAAAATTCAGTACACCAGAGGTGCAAATGTGAATCTTTAAGAGCCATAGCAGTAAAACTCCAAATTGGAGTAATGCTGGTATACACTATTCCAATATAACAACCAGAACAAAAATCAGATTTGGATCCAAAATTCAAACCTCACCTGCCACCATCTTTTTTGACATATGGAAAGTCAGAGCCATTAAGTCTAGCACAAGAACACGACTTTTGATTGGTACAATCTCCTTTACAATTGCATTCCGAGGCACTTGTAGGAACAGTAATATTTGTTGCAATTTGAACAGATTTAGTATACTTAAACCCTACAAATTTTGAGATTGTATCATTGAACAGAATTAATATCAATCAAATAATCTATGCCAATAAACAAAGAGAACAAGGAAAGAAAGTGATGCAGTACCAAAAACAAAATTTTTTTTTAAAAAAAAAACAGAAAATAGAATAGAAAACCCTGATAGGAACAAAGCCTTTCAAACCAAATACTCAAAATTCCATTATCAACAATGTACATATATCATTAGCTACATAAGTATTTATAGAGCTTTAAGTAGTCCTAATCCTACTAGGATTAGAAATCCCAACTAGGAAAGTATTCCTAATCAACATCTAAATATTCCTAATCATAAGAAAATTTTCTAAATAAAACTAAACCCTAATCTTCCTAATTAATAATAATTCTATCATTTAAATTTAAATTCAAATAATTTCAAAATTTTATTTTCTTTGTAAAGTTGATCTCGAGTTTTATATTGCTGAAAAATCAACTAAGCGGAAAATATGTAACTTTGTCTCCTTAGAAGCCCCGAAACAAAAAAAATAAACATGAACTTCAAGCTTTGAGTTATATCATTAGGTTTATCAACACCTACAAAATCAACCATAGCTTGTAATTTTTAAAGAACTCTTGGATTCACCATGAATAAGAAAATTAATTGAATTTACATTCTTCACGGTCTCTTTATCTTCTTTCTCCAAAGCAAGTTCCTCAAATTTTTCTTACTCATTCTTATTATCTTGAAAAAAGGTTACCTGGAGTGCAATCGCTCTATTATGTAGAATGAAAACAAGAACATGGAACATTACTTACCTTGGACATGGTACAGTAAGGGTAGACTTCTTCAGGTCACTTAATTGAGCACAAATACAGTTATACGGAACATAAAACTTTTTTTTATCAAAACAAAATATATGTAAATATAACATATTAATAATAACAAAATAATGTCATTGCTAATCTCAAAATATAATTGATAAAAGATCACCCTATTGCTGAATTTAAATTTAGTTTAAAGTTAAAATTAAAGGCATCATATAACAATGAAATTCTTAGATTTGCTTACCTCCAACTTATGATATTAAAATATCAAATGAGTCTCATTCAGAAAAACATCTAGTCAGTCTTATTTAATTATAGTAGTTGGATTTCTGTTTGCTTGTAATATCTTCAAATTTTTCATGATGGCTTTGCTAATCAGAATGCTCAGAATGCTGATTTCCGCTTTCCAGTATGTGTGTGTCCATGTTTTGGAATAGACATTCTAAAACATGGATCGCTAGGGTTTTATGTTTTCTAGTAACCATGATTTTGAACATCAATATAATTATTTGATGTATCAACAATTTAAACTTTAGATTCTTCAAGATGTTTTTGTGATTCTTGACATTCTTGTCCAACACTATTTTGAGAGCCACTTACATTGAGTAAACCAACTTTAACCAATTACCTTCTTGATAAGCCAGCCAAATTACTATAACCAAATTTAGGTTGAATAAAAGTAATTTCCTAATAAGCTTGTTCAAACATGTGGAATTCTCCATGCTTCCAATTGTTTCTCTTTAACTCATAAAAGATAAGCGATAACCAAAAGTTTACATATTAAAGAAGGCAGAACATTTTCAGGACCACCATATGCATCTTTAAGACTAAACAATTCATATATTCATATCTTGTAAACATCAATTTCAGCTTGTAATTTTTTAATTTGAATCCATATGGCACTTTCCATCAATACTCTCACTTAAAAAAAAAAAAAAAAAAAAAAAATTCAATATTCATGATATAAATTGAGGGAAAAAAATGTACAGAAAGAAACAATGGTTAAGGGTAGCTTCGAGTCAGGGAAAAGATTATGAAAACTCGTCGAACAGTTTTAATACCAAAACTGATGTAGTGCCAAGAACAAAATTCAAAAAGCTAAAAATAAAGTAGAAAACTCGCAAAGGCACAAAGCCTATCACATCAAATACTCAAAATTCCATCATCAATAACCTGCATTTATCATTATTTACGTAGGTATTTATAGAACTTTAAGTAGTTCTACTCCTATGAGGATTAGAAATCCCAACTAAGAAGCTTCTAAACCAATTCTAAATACGATAGTAAAACAACTTTTAAATATTTCTAATCGCAAGAAAAATTCCTAAATAATACTAAACTTAACTAGAAAATATGCAATAAAAATTCTATAATTGAACTTAAATTAACATAATTCCAAAATTTTGTTTTTTTAGTAACCATCAGAGAGGGCATTTTATGAATTTCCTTATGAAGACGCGAATACAAACATTGGAAGGGAAATATACTTTGTGATATAAAACTTGATACTAAGACCAAAATAGTGTTGAGCATCTCTAAATTTAGGGAAAGGCACTAGAAAGAAAACTTGCAACTAAACCCTAACATGTTGTTTTGTGAGAAGGGGGTGCCCTTGCCTGCTGACTTTCAAGGACATATTTCCCCATGCCATACCCCTCGTAACCCCCCAAATTTTCCTCTAGAGCCTTAGCTCCTCTAGTGAATGAGCATATAACTTCAAGTTTAATGACTTCCAAATTCACATTGCTTGAAATAGTTAGCTCCACTTTCCTATATTATTTATGAAGAGAATTCATCAACTTAATCCAAATCTCACTATATCAAGTTTGGTTGCTGATTACATTAAATTGCGAATAGGAACTTAACAAATATATATATCAACGAACTTCACAGATGGCAACTTTGCAAAATTTTCAGATCTAAACTTAAAAAAAACAAAAAAAAAAAAATCAAAGCTATACATCGGGCCTGATTTCAGAAAACACTGTTTGACTGAAAAATGTAATGCAGGTAATACATACATGTGATATGGTGATGTAAATTTTCTTCCATATTCACTTACTAGAAAAATAGTAAGAAAAACCAAATCACTACAAAAGAATAAGCCAAAATATAAGTTGCAATGAGCATAGCATATGTAAGAGCAAGACTTTTCTCAAGATTTAAAAAAAAAAAAAAAAAAAGAGAGTAAAATCCATGTGCAACAATGTATACTAGAAACCAGTAAAATAGTTCAAATTTCCAGCACAGTAATAAGATAAGCTATATGCAGTAATTGTTAAAGCTTCAAATACATGATGTTTCTAAGATAAGCTATTTAAAAACAAAAAGAGGGATAACTAGCCCTGCTCCTAAAAATCTATATCCTTTTAATAAGTAAAGGAGTGAAGTAAATAAGCAAACTCGCCTGCAGGTGCAACTAGAGGAAAATCAATCATATTGGTTACAGGAATGCACATATCTTCTTCACCAAATGAAATATCCTTGCAAACCAAGCTTAGAAAGTAATACTTCTATCAGTTCAGATGATGTATAAAATGCACAAACAAAATAGTGTTATTTATTACATATACAGATTTTGTAACCGGGTAATCTTGGAGAAACTTTAGACATTCTTGCTTGTTTAAAATGAACCTAAAACAAAAAAAGCACAAAATCATATAATGGCATAGCAGTTGATAAAGAGATCTGTCTAAAAAATCACACGGGCATAGCAAATAAGTTATGCAATTCTTTACAGCTAAGTGTGATATATACTCTATAAATATACCCAACTATGCACTCAAATAAAATAGGCAACTATTCAAATAATAAAATTACAGCCAGATATCCTTGAATCAGAGAAAAAAGTCAAATATTTGCATATCAAATGCCAAAGTAATTTTTCCAGTTTGTTCTTGTAGATTAGTAAAAGATATTATAAAGAGTTATAATGACCTAATGAAAAAAGGCAACTCTACAAGGGACTAAGGTAGATCAGAAAGTATGCATACAAACACCCTAAAAAAATATCACCTGATCTACATCCACTTTGGGTTGTCCTAGGAGTCGCTTTAGCCAGTACTTAAAAACATTGCATCCAGAAACACCTTTCTCAGCCCAATAATTCACAACCTGCAGATTAAAAAAATCAATGGAACAAATAAAAGTATACATCATTTCTGCATATCAATGCTGACTTGACAATAAAATATCATAATTATAGAGCAAAAAATGCATTTCTCAAACAATATTCCTGTTACGAATAAGAAGAGAGACATAAAAAGGTATTGATGCAGGTGAGGAGATGATTGATTAGGAAAGGCATACATCTATATCTAGGTATGCATATACAAAATATAGATTTGGGATAATATAATTTGGGAATCCTGTCCATTATTTTGAAGATCTACCTGATCTTTGACAGCAAATAATCACGCATAAGCAATGCATCTTCAACATATGCAAATAGAGTATTCATTAACATGCCAGAACATACCAAACTCCTTGAAAACAAGATAAGGTAAAAGAACGATATATTGTCGACCTTGTACAAGCCACAGTATGTATAAACTTTGCGGCTGCGCCTACCAGCCAGTCCATGTCCACGGATGAATCTAACAGGTATGCATTGTTCCATATTATTCTGCAAGCGGATGAAAATCAAGAGTTAGCAAAATATCACTCATAATGATAAAATTTACTTAACACTGTTCATTCCATTGCATAAAATAGTTCAAAAGTTGATGCAAAAATATGAAAATGAAGTATAGTGATAAAAACTTAATCTGTTCTGAGATAATTTGCCCCATGTAAAATTACTGGCACTAAAAGGTTATATTACAGTCATAATAACAAAATATAAAGAGCACAAATTATATCAATTTAACCACTTATAAAACTTGATGAAAAACACATAGATACAGAAAGTTGTGTAAATAACAACATAAAAAAGGAATGGACAGTTGAAGAATCTTCCAACACCAATGAAATACCAATACATCTTTGGAAAGAAAGGTGCACCAATTTGTTTTTCACTTTCTTTGTACTTGTCATTTTCTCCCATTAGATGATGCTTTTGGTAATTTTTAAATTTACTTCTTTAAGAACAAACTTATCTTAGAATTTCCATTAAGCAAATTAACTAAATGATCCAGAAAAAACACTACAATATTACATTATTACTTCAAATAACAGAAATTCCAAATAAAGCACATAATGTTACAATATAAAGAAGAATAGCTACCAAAAAATTTAGAGTCTTCTCTACCATAACTTCAATAAAGCATTTGTACTTGCAGAAGCACATGCACAGGGAAATGCCTTGCTATTATGATGGCGCAGCTCACTTAGCAATGTCTGAAATATAGTTCATAATCACCTCACCACGGAGGGCAACCATTGGAATGACTACTTTTCCCTAGTACATGGTTGCTATCACACATCAAAGGACCTCAAGTTTCCACTTAGGATTCGTGAGTATCAAAATAGTTCCCAAAGCAGAAAGAATAGGACAAAGCATCGTAATAAATGGAAACAACCATAAATCCATTTCACACCTTAAGAGCCAAATTACCATGAAGCATTACTTGATCTTTGATTTGATGCTTATCACCATTCAAGTCATTTCCACCTTGGCCAGTATACACAACTTCATTAGTGTCATCAATATCATCTTCATATTCTCCAGACATCAATATTGCTACTGCTAGTGGGCAGGTATAACCATAGCGCTCTTTCTGCGACATTCTCAGAGGCAGTTAAACATTCAAAAACCTGAAAAGCTTCCATCTAATGTAATGCTAACATCCGACAGTCATTTCAGACCACTTAACATTATCAGTTCCTTATATTAGTTCCATAAAAATTATTGCTGGTTTTGTAAATACATATTATCCAAATAAGATTCATCAACATTTTGCAAGTTTAGACAAATATTCACAAAGTTAATGTGGTTTTAAGAGTTTTAAGGCTACTTCATGACTGTAAATTAATTATCCAGCATAAGTTTGAAAGACAGCTTTAGTATGTCCTCCATCCGCACAAACATAACCTCTTTACTCTTATACATTAAAGTCAGAACAGGTAAATAGATGTCTGTTCATATAAACAGATATAATTTATCTTATATTCCAAGAAAAAACAGGTAAAACACAAAGTATAACTTCACATGTAAACTATGACAAACACTGTGACTTCACTGATATAATAATTAACCATTTCAGGAAATTAATATAAGCTAGCTAGGCATATTGGAAAAATATAAATAAAATTTTATAATCTCAAAAAGGAAACAGAATAATCTTTTGGACTTTCTAGTAGATAGTTATTTGGAGATCCTGTACCAATTTTCCAGAAAATTTTGATATGTAATCAATTCCATTCACCCAATGTCCATGAAAACCAATAGCAACCATTTCAGCTCGAGAGGTAAATTTATGTCCAACAGCAATACCTGCAAAATAAGATATATTTCATATTTGCAATCCAAAAATTTAATTCTACAAAATGTAATTGTATAACTAGAAAAGTAAGTCTATCTTGAAAATAAGTCTGAAAATACGAAGATACAACAAAACATAAATCTAGGCCCTAATTATCAGAATTATTCTTCACCAACCAGGTAGATGACCAATTATCTTTTCAGGGTATAATACTTCCTTTTTGTTTTGCATCTGCCATAATCAGGCAGGAAAATAAAATAACTATATGAAGAAATCAAACAAACAAACAAACATTGTTCCATTTTAACAAACAAAAAGAAAGAATAATTCTAAAGGTGTTATGACATAAGGGAAATAAAAAAGAGAACAATACTTACAAATAAATTTAATAAGAATCACAAATTAGCACAGCTGAACACTACCGTCAGCAAGATTGCATATAAATCTTTTCCTAATAAACAAAATTTTCATTTGTCATAATTAAGTACCAAATGTGAATCAGCTGTCTGTCTTCACCATCTTAGCTAGAATTATATGATTGTGAGTCAAATCTTATCATTCTATGCAATTCAAAATCAAATGATTGAAGTTTAATTTATGAAATTATGAATCAACCGGCAAATGCATCATGAGATCACAATTAAAGTGCATGATTAAATTGGATTTTACAATTTCCACTATTCTAAGACTAAACTAGCTTTGTAATCACTGTCCCTTATTTGTTCATTCAAGTGTTTTTCCATTTTACTTTAAGCATTCTCTATCTACCCCTCTCATAGACCCTACTCTTTCTTCTTACTGTTCTTTTTTTTTTTTTTTGTCTCTTTTATTTTCTATCTTCTTTATCATACTATCTCAAAGCCAAAAAGTCAACACTGAACATCACACGGTATTGTAGTTCTAATTTGTTTCAAATTTCCTTGTATGCTTGAAGACAACATAAATCATAGAAACATCACCATTTTAAAGAAAAACAGGAAAAGAAAAACATCATAAATCATAGGAACCAAGAGCTTAAATTGGTAGTGAAGTCTATGAACATGAAGCTACAATTATAGTCAGAAGAATAAAAGGCAGGTCTTTTTCGTACAGAACCATACGGATGTTAAATACTGTTATTGTTGCATTAACACAAGAAATACATTTCAATGCTTGTTTCATTTATATGTATAATAAATGGATAAGAAGAATAGGTCATGGTGAGAAGAATACTGATGTGCTAAGATATTGGTACCAATTCTTAAAATTTAATTTTACTATAGAATCAGTAAAATTTTTGTATTCACAATTTGACCTTATTTTGATATCTTTATTCACCAGTATTGTGCCAAAAGTATATTAATAGCAGAAAATATGAACCACAGCATGACTAAAGGCAGTGAGATTACTAGCAACTCGCCTCAGTAGCTGCCTTAAGATCAGGTCGCATGATTGATCGCTTAGTGTCAACAAGTGAATTTCACAGCATTACCCTAATACCAATCACAAAGATCAATACTATAAAGCATGTAGCACAAGATGGCCAGCTCAACATTTTTGCTCTGCTATTCTCCTAAGGAGATGGCCAATTAATGACCATGTATCTTAAAACCCTTGTTTAACCCACAACAGAAATCTCAACAGAGGAGTAGCGGGAAGAAAGCCAATGCAAGAAACAGGAAGGTTAAGTATGAAGTAATCAAATGTAATATAACTAAAGATGCTATGGAATAAAAAATGTAATGTAACAGTCATTCCAATTCAATGTTTGGCTAAAAATTGAAAATTGATTTAATGAAATGGAATCACAATTTTCATATTTGGCAGAGCTGATTGCAAAAAGATGGTGGTGTTGGCAATGGTGGTAACCAATTAATAAAGGTGGTGGCAGCCAAGCAGTTGTGGCTGCAGGCAGCAGCATTGGTGGGAGTAATGAGGGTGGGGATGGTAAGGTTATGGGGGTTGGTGGTGGTAGTGGAAGTGGAAGTGAAAATTAAGTACTTTAATCATGATTATGTTAAATTACAATATTTTGTTTATGTAGCCAAACAAAGTATTTAATCATGTAATGTAATCACAACCACATTACAACTTTGATTATAGACTACCAAACATAGCCTAAGTTATTATTTATCCAAACAAAGACATGCTTTTACAACTGAATATAAATTTCAAAATCAAATTAAAAATCAGCTAAGAGAAAAAGAGATTGTAAGGATGGGGGTTTGTAAGAAGGAAAGCAAAAGATCAAGATCCTCACTTTACTTTTACCATTAGCAATTTGCTGACCACTGACCGTAGACTTCTTGCATCTCTGCTCCTCTTCCTGCTAAAAACATTTATTAATGAAATATCTTATTAATGTTAACTCCAATAGAGAACTTGTGCAGCCAAATCAAGGAACTTACAAGCTGTAGGTTTGACAATGAATCAAAATATAAATTCTCTTAATAGACACTTTTCCCCAACAGGATTTAGAACTTAATACTACTAAAGATGTTGCCCAGACAGCAACTTTAGTGTGAATACAAAAGCTGGCAGTGGAAGGACAAAGATGAAGTCATCAATAACTCATAAAAATCAAGGATTGAATACAACATATTCTGGAAATGGAATACTGAAACAACAATAGACTGTAATTTGCCCTTTCAAAGTTCAACATAGAGGTCAAGGATATTCATATAAAAAAAGGAGTTTTATGCCACAACAGTTTTAATGAGTAACAATTAATTAAAGTATTGGTACTAATATTTTTTAATTATTGTATTTATATAGCATTTGTTTTTTTTTTTTGTAAATCTAAGCAACTCCTCTTGTTATCCTAGTCCACATCCAGGTTTTCTTACTTTATTAATCACATCGTGGAGATAAATTTCAACGCATGCTTTAAAATTCACAAAATTGGAAACAAAACTAAGAATCTAATAGATATTTCATACTTTTCCAAAGCAGCCAGGGCTAAAATAACATAAAACAATCCGCAGCAATATTTCTAGACCATCAAGCTCAACAACTAAGAACAAAAAAATAAGCATATGCACCTTGATTATGTAACAAACATACTTCAAATTGATAAGAAATTTCCTTCCTTCATCATTACATTAATTTGCATAAAACAGAAAAAAAAAAAAATGCATACATGGCAACGCTGAGTTAAACTTCACATATACGTAACATTATTGAGTTGAAAGGGACAAAAAAATGAAACATCTCTCATACAAATTGTCAAGATTAGTGAAATAAACACGTCAAAACAAATATTTGATCTTAATTTTAATTTATTTACACAAATGGTCTTCGCAAAAATTAGTGAAGGTAATGCTTGTTAAAATTCTGTCATGTCTCTTTCATCCATTTGCCAGCTTGTTGATACCCACTATCAGCTAAAAAACCCTTGTAGTCTGTCCATTTCAGGTAAGCATCATCCTCTAAATCCACAAATTCCATATTATCATGCTTCATAGGTACAGAGCTACTTCCATCTTCTACATCTTTTGTAGCCTCATCAGATTGGGATGCTTGGATTGAATGATCAATCCTAGCTTTTTTCTTGTCAGCATTATCTTTAAGGGAATTCAATTCCCTTTTCCTATCATTGTTTCCATCCTTAGTATAAGTGTCTAATTGCGTCTTAAAATCACTGCCATAACATGGTACCTTATCTTGGGGTAAATTCTTAAGTCTTGGACTAACCCTACGTTCCAAAACAAGTCCTTTTGACTTGTTAACTGCTTGTGAAGTATTCTTGGTTGCGTTAACATTTTCAACAACTTCAATATGAGTATCTTGCTCACTATAGTTCTTATTGGAACCACTCCCACTTTCTTGCACACACTCCATCAGTTGATTCCAATATCAAGATTCTGCATCAGAAACAAGAACATAAATAAATAAAAACAAAACCCTTTGAGCATTAGCAAAAATCAAAGACAATGCCCACAAGCATTTTAAAATAAAATCAGAAAACGAACCAAGAAAATCATATCTCCCAAATTTCTATTTTAAGACAGTTAAATGCTGCAAAAAGGACTAGTTAGTACACATACTAAATTGATATGTTAACCGAAATTGGACATGGGTTTTATAGGATATAAAATTCCATAGTCACTATATAGTCAAGAAGACAGATTTGAAGAAAAAATACCACGATAACCCATCTGTTAGAAACGAATTTAACGTTTGGGTGATCAATGGAGATTACTGTATTCATAAAAAAAAATCTGTGAAATGCTTAGCATCTAAGGATAAAAAGTGGATACAAATCATACCACAAAAGCGACAAAGAAAGCCAACAAGAATGTCAGACGAGAGCGATTCCCGAGAGAATTTTCAAAAGAGTTTAGCTTCAGGAATGATTCTAGGTTTTTATTTATATATTACTCATGACCAGAGCAGAGAACGCAAGGTTTAAAAAGGCCACGATCCAGGCGGGAAGACCAGTGTAAGCACGATATCATTGGTGGGCCTCTAGCTATATACCCTGTTGTTTCTGGGTGGGGCCATCTGACCAGGGAACCGTAACTCGGCCTAGATACAAAAGAGTATTTCGAAAGTTAAATAGCTCCAGTAATTGGGGTTGCCTTATATCATTATAATAACATTATTTTTATTAAAATTAATATATAAATAATAATTAAAATTTTATTATTATTCTATAAATAGTTATTATTTGATTAGATATTTTTAAATAAATAAAATAAAAATTATAATTAAATTAATTTTTTGTTAAAAAATTAAAAATTTATCGTTTTACTTTTTAATTGACTTATTTTTGTCTCTTTAGTCTTTTTAATTTTTCTTATTATATAAAAAATAAATGTTTATTTTTATTAAAATCCTAAAAATAACAAATATGAAAATTTTTTCATATTGTTAAACTTTTTAAATTATATTTACATAAAAAAACTTTCTCTATTATTAAACTTTTTATATTCTCTTATGATTAATTGATAAAACTAAATACTTAATTATTAGCTTATTTATCATATGAAAAAATAAAAATATATTATATTATCACTTATTAAAAATATTATATTACTAATATAATTATTTGATAAATAATAAATATTTGTCTAAAATCAAATTTGAGATCTTTGATAAATGACAAATATTTATATAAAAGCGAATTTGAAATCAAAATTTAATTATGTATACTAATTTTGAATCTGCGTATTGTATGATATGATTATAATAATAAATTTAATATTTATGTTTATTAAATAATTAGTTAATTAGTTGAATGATTAGTCATTAATATATAAATAATAGTTAATATATAATTAATATTTTATAAAAATTATTATCAAGTAAACAAAACAATAACACAAAATTTTCAGAACTTGTAATTTTATATGGAGATAATTGTAATAAAATTATTCACTAATTTATATTTTCGATCTTATGTATTATAATTTTAAGAAAAAATTTAGTAATTGGAATAAAATAATTGTTGACAATCAATTAAATAAAAAAAATTAAATATTTTATAATTAAAAATAAAATTAACTGATAATTGCAAACTATATTTATATAAATGAGATAGTTGTAATAAAAGATTATCTATTAATTTATGTTTTTAATAGTATGCGATATAATTTTAAGAAAAAATTTATTAAACTTGAATAAAATAATTTTTAAAAATTTATTACACTACTACTAGCAGTCATATACTCAGAATTTTGAATAATCAATGAAATTAATTTAAATCTTAGAACTCATTTGCTTTAGTTGCCCTTTTTTGTTTTTTATTTTTAAAACCAAAAACACTTTAAGATTTTTTGTTTTTGAGTTTATAAAAATGTTTTCTTTTACACATTTTCAAAACACAAACAAATTATAAATACAAACAAAAAAAAACACAATAAAGCAAATCTCTTTCATTTTGAAAATCTAAAATCTTATTTAACTATGAAGAATAATTCAAACAATAAAATAAAAGCTAATAGTAATTTAAAGTTAAATCTTTGCAAATTAGTGCGATTGTGGTATAAATTTTAAAATTATCAAAATAAGACAAG
Source organism: Omphalea diandra (assembly GCA_949677035.1). NCBI lineage: Eukaryota > Viridiplantae > Streptophyta > Magnoliopsida > Malpighiales > Euphorbiaceae > Omphalea > Omphalea diandra. The sequence goes on along the minus strand of CATIWR010474841.1, from coordinate 3,308 downwards.
ATCATGAAATTGAGTATAATGTTAGTCCAATTCGTATCTTAGTCAAAACTAATAATATTTTAATATACTAGAATCATGAAATATATAAATATAAAATATATACCAATTAAATTGCACCATTTTTTACACAAATTTCATTAAAAATTGCACTACAAATACATGAATTGAGCTAACAATACACTCAATTTCCACCAACACAAAAGTTTAGATTTAAATTATTATCAAGCTTAAAATAAATCAATATATCATTATTCAACAAAAAAATTATTCATTATTATAACTTTGCCCAAATATTATGTTATGTGATCGCTAAAATTATTCAGTTGGCAAAGTTGATTTGAATCAATACTGACGGTTTCATATCTTTAGTTGTCCTCAACTTCTATATTGTCATTTGCATATTCCATAAAGAAAGAATCTATATCTTCCTACATTTTGATATAATTATGAATGACACAACAAGCAATAGCAATGTATCTTTTACACTTAAATTAACATGGAGGCATATCTCTAAGGATGAAAAAACATGCTTTCAACACTTTAAAACAATGTTTAATAACATTGTGTAAAGAAAAATGTATATAATCAAATAACTTTTCTAAGGCTTGTGGATTTCTACCCTTTCTATAAATCATATAAATGATAGTGTTTTCTACGATATGTGAAAGAAATCCAAGCATATTAGTGTACTCAGAATTCATTAAATAATATTTACCTCATGATGGCATAGGGAACCGAATTTATGGTTTAGTAATAGTTTTCAAAAAAAAAAAAAAAATCTTGCATCATTTGTTATTTCTTCCTAACTAGTTAATACAAAAGTAAATCTTATATCGAATAAGCAAGCATACATTATATTTTAAGTTGGATTAACTTTTTCCCATAATATGAAATTAGTTTATCAGTTAGAACACTTGTAGCAATAGATGTACTATCAATAGCTCCCTACGCAATCCTAATATTAATAAAAAATAAATATTAAATCTTTTGTAATATTATTGACCAATGAAAGGGAGATTATAAAGATCTCATACATTGAAAATGGATAATAACTTCTATTATGCTTGATCTCTAGAGGAGTATCATTAAATAATGGAGAAATAATTACAAATTTGCCAGTGAACAAACAACATATAAGAATTTTCTTGAAATACTTAGTAGTTGTTTATATATGGATTGTTGAAGTCTATCTTCAACAAATTGATTTCTTTCATTTTGGCCAACAATAGCAAGAAATATAGCCTCTTATTATTTAACTGAAAGATTTTTTGAGTCCTTTGATTTTCTCCTTATTTTTTTTAACTCTTCACACAAATTAATAAAACTTCCTTGCTTCATCTGAAATAATTCATACCATGTTTTGAGATGGCCATTTAAAAATTCAACACCCCATTCATGATCAGTTAAACAAATATTCTTTGTGGTTGGAATTTTTTGACACTTAAGATTATATTCACTATTCAAATAAATGGTCAAAACTTTGTGAATTTCTTCATTAGAATATGACATAATTTCTTCAAACTCCATACGTGAACTTCTTAAAAATGAAACCTAACAAGCAAAATAAAAGACAAATTAAATGTATGAAATATTATTGCATTTAAAAAATTCATAGATGTCTAATGACATATAAAAAAAAAAGTATGGCATTATTAAAATTCAAACTTTCTCAAAGCAAACAAACATAAAACCCTAACTGAAGTTCAAACAAGAAAAACAAAGCTTCAAATTAAATACAAATTGAAAGTAGTTATCCACTTCACTATTAAGTATTCAATCTTTTTTTTTAAGTATCTAGCATAATTAAAAATATCCTTTTCCATAATGGATGATCATGTATAAGTTTGGTTGCCTTTACATAAGACAATCCATCTATGGCTTCAAGTGCATTAAGTATATTTAGACAACTCAAAACTGATTCTTAAATGAGATACATTACTATCTCCCTTATCATCATTTGAAGTAAGTGATGTTCCTATACCTATCCTCATTTGACTATTTTTAATTTTTTAAAAAATTTTCCCTTATTATAGTCAAGGCATGAGCCATTACATTTTGAAATTGTTCTTTTTATCTACGTCGACTAGTTCTTAAGTTGCTCATATATTTGCCTTTTTTACTTTTAGAAGCAATATCACCTTCTTCATTAGAATCATCAGAAGTTTACCATTATTTATATTATCATCACTAATAGAAGGACTTTTTGTAGAGGTGTGAGAGTGAGCTCCACTTGCAGTTGTATAACCATAGATCAAGCATAATTTCTCATTTTCCTTGCATTTAAAAATTTTTTTAGCATGCATATTCACCTAAATTATAGGGAAAAATTAATAAATACCTAATAATTTTTGTTCATATACATGATAATAAAATTATTAATGATTTACATACCTTAATTAATTTTTTCACACATCATCACTTGTAATAATAATAATAATCTAGCATGTTAGTGAATTGTATCCAATTCTTGTCTCTTTAAAAAGCTTATTAAAATCCTTCCATCGACTTCTAAGACCATTAAATTTATTTTTCAGTTGAACATGAGTATAATGTTTTTCAATTTTTTCTTTTAATTCCTCTAAAATGATTTTCCAAGCTTTGCTAATAAAAATAGTTATTTTTCTGTTTCCTTTTTTCACCTCATCTTCCATTAATGATATGAATATGAAATAATCTTCAACTTTTTAAGACCAAACTGCTTCATCTTGATTAACATTGAATCCTTTGCTTAGTCTTGCCATTTTGGGAAAACCTATATAATTAAAATAACACTTCAAGATCAAATATAATAAAAGAACAAAAAAGCAAAAATAACATTTTCGCCCCACTTATTATTTTGCATAACTAAAAATATAAAAAAGAAATTGATATCCTTATAGAATAAGAAAAAGATAAAGAGAAATAATAGTGTGTATCGCTGTTGTATTAGGATTAGAAATAAACTTATAAAATCATGATTTCTTTCTGCTAAAATAGCAAAAAAGATAAATAATTTCAAAAAAATAATCATAATATTCATGCTCAGAAAAGCAAAATGTGAACAAAATAAGAAGTAAAAAAAATAAGGCAAGAAATGTTTGTGAATTAATTATATAATAAATTTAGCAGTATTAATTTCAAACGTGCTAGTTGTATGGTTAAGATTTTCCTAAAAAAAAAAAAAGAAAGTTACCGACTGATTTTCATCAGCCACGAATCAACCATAATATATGGCAAAAAATTTGGCATTTTCTAAAATCAATATACAATGTGACAAACAATATAAAGCAGATGAAAAGTTTAGCCCAATAAATAGGATAAAATGCTGA